>JASDQU010736699.1:213008-226441 GCA_032191745.1 Picea mariana | reverse complement strand
ACAGAGAAAGGGAAAAAATTCAAATTTCCCAAAACTTAGTGAAAACAACATAATCACAAAGAGAGAGTTGAAATATTTCTAATGGCACAAATGACTCGTCAAACGAAGTTATGGTTTGAAAGATATCTGCACTCAAAGTTGCGTTCAAATAGGGCCAGTCAGCATGGGACACATCATCATCTGTATTGTTGATGTCAGCATGGAATCATCAGATGACATGGTAGGATGATGTCATTGTATGGGTTGCTGACGTCAACATGCCATGTGGCATCACCACAGGCTGCCATGTGTCACCCTCCATTGGACTTTTCAGGGGTCCACGTGGGCCAATAGGAAAGTGTTGTGTGGCACCCCCAGGAGACGCCACATGTCTCATATAGTTGACTGGGTGTGACATCAGCATCCAGCTGGACCAATCAGAAGACGCCATGTGGCCCAATCAGCGGGAGACACATGGAATCCACAAAACACCCAAGGACGACCCGTATCCGAAAATTCCAAAAAATATATTAACGGGACCCTGCCAAATCTGGCGGAGGTCCGTCATATCTGGTGACAACCACCATATATAAATTATTCTAACTAATTCTAGTGGAATTTATAACAACATCACTAAAATGGGAGCCCGTGGGGTTTGACCCTGGGACCTCCCCATAGCTAGCGCCTTAACTTTAGCGCCAATGCCAATCCGCCTAAACCGTCCCATTGAAATATTTGTCTGCGGAATTTATATTAAAGCCGAGTTTCGCCAGCCACCGGGAGAGAGGTACGGTCGTACATCCACGGGCACGAATTTTGAGATGAGTACTATCATTATTGCAGGTTGCAGCAGGCACAAAAATCGAGACAGAATTTCTCTTGGGCCTGGGAGTGTCAGAGTCAGATTAGAGCAAGGAGACGATCATTTTTGGGTAATTCGATGCCACGAATCCAATGGTGATGTTTGTTTTCTAATATGAGCATTATTTATGTAGCTAGATTTCAGAATCAGGTATATTCATGTATTTGCCAAATTCTTTTGTTGAGTTAATAAAAGAGACTAACCATTTGAGAGAAGGACCCAAAGACGTAGTCCACCAGGGACAAACTACGTTATCAAGTTTTGTGTTCATAACTGATGCTTATGTATCTTCATTTCTAAGTTTTCCCTTCTTTAATGGTGCACTTTAATTTATGCTCATTTAATACAATTCTTTATAAGTGACAATGAAAATATCTCGGATCATGTTGGTATCATAGCATACATCTTTGACTTGAATTGTTGAGTGTGAATTCTTACTAGGGCCAAGCATAAGCAGGGTGAAGGAACTCTAAATACTTTCAATCCTGAAGTTGTTCATGTATCCAGAAGGAAGAAAATGGCAGAAGAGGACAAGCGTGATGAACAGGAGAAAAAATTTCACATGGTATTTTATCGCATGTCAGAAATGGTCGAGAAAATGTATGGAGATTAGGAGAAGAGGATGAAGAAGAAAGAGAAGAAAAAGGAAGCACATGCAGATGATGATGCTTCAGTAAACCAAGGGGCTAGAGGAGATCCTCCTAAGCCTCCATCTTCACCTTTTAGTTCTAGTTCTTCTTCCTTTGAGCATTCTCATCATTCTCATCATTCTAGCCATAAAGTCTCTTTTATGAAACCATTATTAAAGCTTGATGTAAAATTTGTTTTACCTATGTTTAATGGATATGATAATCCTAAAAAGCTAGATAATTGGATCCGATGGGTTGAAGTGTATTAACGTGTCCATCATATTGATGAAGAGGAAGTTAAAGTGCAACTGGCTTCTCTTCGGTTGAAAGTCACTACTCTCGTATGGTGGAAGAGCAAGATTCAAGACGGAAGTAAGTGTGGAAAGATTCTTTCCTCATGGTCATAATTTAAATCAGCGATCGGGAAGCAATTTTATCCATTAGGGTATTTACATAAAGCAATGATGGAATGGAAAAACTTAAGGCAAAGTAAAGGACAAACTGTACAAAGTTTCACAGAAGAATTTAGGAAGAAGGATCTTGCATTGAAAATTCCTTTAGATATTTATGAGAATTTAATGAAGTATATTGGTGCACTTCACAGTTATATTCGACATACTTTTCACTTGTTTAACCCCACTAGTCTTGACGAAGTTTGTGTGCAAGCCACTCACCTAGAGAATAGGGGGAAACATGTTCAAGAAGATCCCACAAAGAAACCTTCCAATTTCCCATAGAAGACTTTTAGGAAGTTAAAAAGGAAGGACAAGAAGACTGCTACAGTGATGAGAGAAGGAGGAAAACCATCTTGCACTCATTGCAAGAAGAGCGGTCAGGATGAAGAACATTGTTGGAAACTGCATCCGGAAAAGAAACTAGAACAGTTCGGTGGAAAGGGGAAGACAAAGACCGTTGCTACAGTACAACAAGATCTTGGTTTTGATTTAAGGGATGAAGGAAAGATCACAGTGGTTGGAGTAAAAGGTAAAGACTCTCTTCATGCTAGTTCTAGTTCCAATGATGAATCTCATGTTGATGAACGAAAGAGGAATGAGTTATTTCACATAAGAGTTTTATCTAAACATACTAAGATAGATACATTATTTGATCTGGGTTCCCAAGTAAACTTAATATCTGAAGCACTTGTCAAGAAAATGGGTCTTGAAATGAAACCACATCTGAAACCTTATCCTCTTGGTTGGGTATGTGACGAAGCAAAACTTAATGTCACCAAACAATGTCGAATAAGATTTTCTATTGCTTCAAAATTGATTGATGAAGTTGATTGGGATGTTGTACCACTTGATATATGTGGAATAGTGTTGGGAAGTCCTTATATTTATGATAGAAAAGCAGTCTTCTTTCAACATGAGAACAAATACCACCTTACTAAGGGAGGAGTGGAATATATTGTTAGAGCTCACAGCATGAGGGTAAATACAACACTTGTTAGTGCAGGACAAATGAAGATACTCATAAACACTAATAAGAGATATGTACTCATGGTCGTCAGAGAGAAAGATGTCGGGACATCTGACACTTTCCAAGGGTGTGATCCATCTCATAAAAAGGAATTAATTGATATTGTTTCTAAGAATGATGATATTTTTCAAGAACCAGATGGATTACCTCCTAAGAGGGAAATCCAACATGAGATACATCTTCAGCGGGATTCTCCTCTGCCTAATGTGAGCATGTACAGGATGTCAATTGTGGAGATGACAGAGATCAAGAAACAGAGATAGGGCTTACTGGATCAAAGGGTCATCAGGCCCATCTTATCTCCTTGTGGTTCTTCAATCGTGATGGTGCCAAAGAAGTTGGCACAAGGCGAATGTGTGTCGATTACCGGGCCTTAAATAAAATCATGGTGAAAAATAGATACCCTCTTCCTCGCATAGATGATTTACTTGATCAATTGAAGAATGATGTCTATTTCACTAAGTTGGATTTGCGTAGTGGAAATCATCAAATCAGAGTCGCAGAACAGTATGCATGGAAAATTGCCTTTAAAACCAAATAGGGATTGTTTGAGTGGTTGGTTATGTCATTTGGGCTTTGTAATGCTTCGACAACTTTCATTCATGTGATGAATGATGTATTCAGGCATTTCATAGATGACTTTGTGATTGTATATTTAGATAACATTCTTGTTTTTAGCGGGACATGAGATGAGCATGTGAGGCATGTACAACAAGTATTGGATACTTTGCAAAGGGAAAAGTTGTATGTAAAATTTTCTAAATGTGAATTTGGCAAGACTTCATTTCTATACTTAGGTCATATTGTAGGAGGAGGACAATTGAAAATTGACCCTTCCAAAATTGATGTAAATGTAAATTGGCCTGAGCCAAAAAGTGTAACCGAAGTTCAAAGCTTCGTAGATGCAGTCCAGTATTGGAGGAGATTCATTCCCAATTTCTCCTTCATAGCATATTGTTTGCATGCCTTAACCAGTGTGAAGAACACTTTTCAGTGGGAAGGAAAGCAACAAAAAGCTTTCGACACTTTGAAGGGAAACTTCAGTACCGCACTAGTATTAGAACTACCGAATCTTCAACAACCTTTTGAGATCGAGATAGATGCCAACGGATACGTCATGGGTGTAGTACTAATCAAATATCGTAAGCCTATTTGTTACCACTCTGAAACTTTTAACCAAGTTGTTGTTAACTATCCTGCATATGATAAAGAGTTGTATGTATTAGTCCAGAGTGTAAAGAAATGGAAGTACTACTTGTTAGGGAAGGAAACCATTATACATACAGATCACCAACCCTTATAGTGTCTTCAATCACATACCAAATTGCAACAATATCGACACTACAGGTGGATGGGTTTTCTACAACAGTTTCACTTGGTAATCAAGTACAAAAAGGGTACAAGTAACAAGGTAGATGATATGCTTTCTAGACCTCCTATTGTTGCTTGTATTATTTTGAAGAATGCTTATTTATCTCATGATATCTATATAAAACAATATGCCATCGATGAAGATTTTAAAGAAGTATATACGAAGCTAACCCTTGGTGCATAGGTAGAGAACTATTTTCTGCAAGGAAAGTTACTTTACCATCTTGGAAAGCTATGTATTCCTACAAGTGAACAAGTCCATGTAATACGAGAAGCTCATACTTCTCTTATTTCTGGGCATTTGGGGTAGGAAAAACTATGGCTCATTTACAGAGGTTTTTCTACTGGCCTCAAAAGAAAGCAATTGTAACTAAATATGTAAAGGGGTGTGTGATGTGTTCTACTTGTAAGCCCACTAATAGAAAATTGGGGCTATACTCACCACTTCCTGTTCCATCCCATCCATGGGAATGTATATCCATGGATTTTGTAGGGGGTTTACCCATGACCAAAGGGGGTCATGATTATTTGTATGTTGTAGTGGATAGGTTTAGCAAGATGTGTATCTTGATGCCTTGTAAAAAGCAAATCACTACTGAGTAGACTGTTAATCTTTTCTTTCAGCATGTTTGGGTTCACTTTGGATTACCCACATCTATCGTCTCGGATCGAGATACTCGATTCCTTGGGGACTTTTGGACTAGCTTGTGGAGAATGATGGACACCAAATTGAAGAGGAGCAATGCTTTCCATCCACATACCGACGGACAGACAGAGGTGGTCAACCGAACAGTGGTACTTTTTCTTCGAGGCTACTACAGCAAGCATCCCAAGGTATGGGATGAACAGATATCCTATGTACAGCATGCGTACAACTGAGATTTATATTCCTCCACTCATAGTTCACCTTTTGAGACATGTTTTGGGTACCTACCAAAGGTTCCTTTAGACTTGATGTACAAGAGATATGTCGATGTAAATGAAGATCGAACAGAGGATAGAGCCCACAAGTTCAACCAGAGGATTCAGCATATACACCAGGTAGTCATGGAATGGTTGGAGAAAAGTCAAGCACAGTATAAATCTCGACATGAAAAGCATAGGGTTGATCATCAATTCCAAGTTAGAGACCGAGTATGGATTCACATCAGCAAGGAGAGATTGACAGGTGAAGGCAAGAAACTCAATCCCATTCGTTATGGACCCTTCACTATCTTGGATAAAAGCGGTACCAATGATTTTTGTCTAGATCTTCCACCTTATATGCAGATTTACTCAGTTGTGAATGTTGAGAACTTGAAACTTTTTGAGCCTCCCATGATCATGGATCAAGATGAGGAAGTTTCAATTTCATCAATTGATGAGTTTTCACCTGAGTACTTGGATGAGCTACAAGAAGATATCATCTTGGATAGGAGGACAAGGACTTCACGTAGGGGTGATGTTGATTATCTTCGAGTAGGCTTAAAAGGAACCCATCCAAGCAAGGCAGAGTGGATCGAGAAGGGAAAAGTGAGGAAACTCTTCTCTCACTTACCAGTTGATTGATGAAAGATTTTTGTGGTCCAAAAATCTCTCAGTGGGAAGGCGTGATCCAAAAAGGATCCAGAGAAGGCTAAGAATAACTTAGAACTCACAGAGGCAACTCAGAATGCTCAGAATAGCTTCATCAGACAGAGAAAGGGAAAAAATTCAAAGTTCCCAAAACTCATTGAAAATGGAATGATCTCAAAGAGAGAATTGCAAGATCTCTAACACTGCAAATGGCTCATCAAATGGAGTTATGGTTTGAAATATATTTGCGGTCAAAGTTGCGGTCAAATAGGGCCAATCAGTAGGGGACACATCATCGTTCGTATTGCTGACGTCAGAAGCTGAAACGGCAGGGTGATATCATCATATGGGCTGATGATGTCATCATGCCATGTGGAAGCACCATAGGTTGCCATGTGTCACCCGCCATTGGACTTTTCAAAGGTCCACATGGACCAATAGGAAAGTGCCATGTGGCTCCCCTAGGAGAGCCACATGGCTCCATCCAGGGAGCGCCACGTGTCTTGTACTGTTGATTGGGCATGACATCAACATCTAGGTGGACCAACCAGAATATTCCATGTGGCCCAATCAGTGGGTGACATGTGGCATCCACGAAATTCCGAAGGATGACCCATATCCAAAAATTCAAAAAAATATATTAGCAGGACCCCGCCAAATCCGGCGAAGGTCTGCCATATCTGGTGACAACTGCCATATCTAGAAGTTGCTAACCAAGTCTGGAAAAATTTATAACAACAACACTAAAATGGGATCTCCTGGGGTTTGACCCCAGGACCTCCCCATAGCTAGCGCCTTAACATTAGATCCAATGCCAATCTGCCTAAACCGTCCCATTGAAATATCCGTCCGCTGAATTTATATTAAAGTTGAGTTTCGCTAGCCACCGGGGGAGAGGCACGGTCGTACATCCGCGGGCATGGATTTCAAGATGAGTACTGTCATTATTGCAGGTTGCAGTGGGCATGGAAACTGAGACAGAATTTCTCTTGGGCCTGGGAGTGCCAGAGTCGGATCAGAGCGTAGAGATAGTCATTTTGGGGTAATTTGACACCACGAATCCAATGGTGATGTTTGTTTTCTAATCTGAGCATTATTTTTGTAGCTTGATTTCAGAATGAGGTATATTTATGTATTTTCCAAATTCTTTTGCTGAGTTAATAAAAGAGCCTAACCATTTGAGAGAAGGACCCGGAGACGTAGTCCACCAGGGACAAACTTCGTTATCAAGTTTTGTGTTCAGATATTATGCTTATGTCTCTTCATTTCTAATTTTTCCCTTCTTTAATGGTGCACTTTAATTTATTCTCATTTAATACAATTATTTATAAGTCACGATGAAAAGATCCTGGATCAAATTGCCACACCTCTGGATCTCTCTTTTGCATCCATACCAATAAACTCCCATAGGGGAAGTATAGACTCTAATACTTTTGAGATTTCCCCACGATCCCATAAATTTTATTGAGGTATTAGAATATCCGGTTGATGAGAGGCCACCAACCTTTTTAAGGCATCTTTTTTAGACGGGCCTGCCATGCCCCGACAATTTAGAGAAATTAATTTCATTGGGGAACCTCCTCAAAGGGATTCCTTTCTCTAAGCGTCCCATAAATAGATTGTTGTTTACCCGCCACAACGTCTGCCAAATATTTATTATGTGTTTTGGATAAAATAATATATCCTTCCTCTTCCATTTGGCCTCGAAATGGATCAAGGGTTGTTCCCCATTCCAAGTTTTTGCATCCCCATGGAGCCCGTAACTTGTCTATTTCTAACATTATACGCAATTGCTTTCTCCTCTTAGTCCATATAAGACTCTGAATCTTCCAGAAAGAGGGTAGTGGAAGTAACTCATGGGTCAGATGGCTAGTATATACTAGAGGGAGGGGGAGCCAAAGAGGGAGCCACAATGGGAGAGGGGATCATGGTTGGGGAATAGAACAGGTATTTCAGTGGGGTGACAGAAAATAAAATATGTGGATGGGGGTAGGAGAGCATTTTCCCAATCTAATATTTTCCAAGCACAGAGAGAGAATTGACCAGAAGACTAATGAAGTAGGGAGGTAAAAAAGACATACCCTGAAAAGGAGAGACCTGACCACTCTGTGCCCCAAAAGAAGTGATAGCTTGAGAAAGGGATGAAGAATATTCAGATATAACCGCCATCACTGAGGTAATATTTAAATGTGAAGCCAAAGCATAGATAGTATCCCCACACAATTGTTTCTGTCGAGGTCTGAAAAGCTCCTCCCTACATTGATTGATGCCAGAGGAAGACGGCCCTAGCATTTTTGGAGTCCCCAAACCCATGTTGGTCACCAATGGATATTGCCTCTACTTCTTGGGCCTAAAATATAGTGGAAATTGACTCATCACATGCCCTTGTTTATGACATCTTCTAAATCGAAAGGGCCCTCCTTGATAATCCAATCTTTTTCTTTAAATATTGCCACCTGACACAATTTCTAGATCTTCTTCCAAGCCTTCCCGCATATTTAATTGGACAAGAATGCATAACACAAAATATTCATCTAAGGCCAAAAATAACATATTTGCATCAAGAAAAGAGCCAAGTGTATTCCCAATCAAAATAAATGTCTCCTTTGTCCAGAATTCTAGAGGGAGATTGTTGGCACAAGGGCAGACCCAGGGTTCAACGCTTCAACGGCGCACCAACAAAACCCTAACTATCGTCCCTTTAGGAAACACCTATGAAGCAGATGTAGTCTCACCAGAGGTAGAGACAGGGGGGTTACATGACTCAAGTGTCTATAACCAAGCCGAGACACAAATATGTGATTATAACACCTCGTAGAGTACTTAGAGACAACACCTATTAATTTATTAGCTTTATTCACATCGCAAATCAACCCTAAGTACAATTCGGCACAGTAATAATGATAACATACACTTTGCACTTAGCATCAGAAGTTATATCTAACATATTAAACATAGACAAAGCACTAATCATCCATAGATCTATCTATCGTTCATAACATTCATTGCACTAAGCAAAAACATAAACATTATAGCACAAAGAAAACCATCAACACAAGATTTACATGGTTCACCCCAGTGTGGGGCTACATCCACCAACGACTTCTTCTTATTTATTAGTCTTCTTCAATCTCTTACATTTGTCTGCTCATGTGCACTAAGCCATAGAGCCAAGCTTCGCACTAGACAGGTGATCTACACACTGCGCACAAGATCCACCTTCCCCAAAATTAGTTCAAGGCACAAAGCCAAATCCTTTATCAAGCACAGAGCCTTACATACATGTTATGTTGCACAAAGCAACTCATCACTACTTGCCTTTTGCACTTAGCTACTGACTTAGCACATAGCTACTTACATCGCTTGCACTTAGCCACTTCCTACTTCTACATTACACCCTTACATATTTATACATTTACAAAAAGGCCTAATCATGGGTAAACCCATGGGACGACATCCCATAACCCATTACATAAACCCTAATGAACCCCATGTTGGGTCCACAAGCCCGCAAAATAAGTGATATCCAGAGATCTCAGCTCTGCCTAGGCGCTCCATCTTTGACTACTGCGTCGAAGTCCAAAAGTGGTCAAACCCGACCAATGTTTCCTCAAAACTTGGTTGAGGGACAATACAGACAAGGGAGGCGTACCCATATGCGTACAATATCCAAACGTTCATTTCCTACGTAAAAAATGGGTGTCCAAATCTTGAATAAAATCGAGGTTGAATCCACACTCCATGGAGATTTGAGATCCCAAAGAACATATTCTAAATTAGTAAATTTGAAAACAAACCATCCTTGTGTGAGAAATTTAACCTCCGGCACATAACTGAACTTTCATACCAATGAGGAGGTTGCCCAATCCTTTAGAGTTTTTTCACTGAAGCGTTCACCCTGCACATTTCCTACCACCACCATAGAGGAAAGATCTAGGACTTGAGCCATGGATACGTCATCCCCCAAAACCAAATGAGTTCATCCTCCTTTTGCATTTACACACTTATTTTTTCGGTTACGAGGGATGACCATGGCATTTTATGCTGATGTCTCGGTCTCTATCACTACAGAGTGAAGATTCCCAAAAGGAGTATGTGAAACCCTTGAATCAAAACCTGAAGCGATAGGTCCTAAGGCGTGTGCATGAACCCAGAGAGAGTCAGTAAACTCCGCCACAATAAAAGGGTCCCAAATAACCCATATTGGGATGTTATTAACATCATAAGGAGTAAGAGTAGGAATCCCTGAGCGTTGTGTCCCAACATGAGATAAAGACTCCAGCGAGAGCCCCTTCTGCAGGAAACCTAGGACTCCAATGCTCTGTTGACCTAGAGCCCGATAGTCCTTCGCCAAAGGGGAATCGGCCTATGAAGAAAGGGGATAAGCTTGAAAAGAGCCACCTACCGCCTGCAAACCCTCCAAATTTGAGCTCATGCTAGCTACATAACTGCTCGCTTCAGAAGAGGAAAACCACAAAGTGGACCCAATGTAGAAAGAAAGCCTCGACACCATACCTGGCGAGGAAACAATCCCAACAAACAAACCATTCCTAATGTCGAGCCTCAAGGGAAACATGGCAAGGAAAGGGCTTGCATGGTTTCCAGTTGGCGAACCCCAAATATCCATACCTTCCAGTGGATCCATGCTATAGTCGAGTAGTTCCTCCTCAGCTTCCCAACCAACAAAAGAAGACTGCATATCTAATATGTGGTTGCTTGCAATCTAAGTCGGGAACCTCCAGCCAAGGACTTCAGTGTTTCCCTGCCCTAGGGTTTATGTAGCCCATTGTCTTCTCATCCATCTCAATGAAGGAAGAGTTATTACCACAAGGAAGGTTTAATTTTCAACTCTAAGCATTGGTATATTAATCATTTTTTATTTTATTTTATTTTCATTTTATGTAAATTATTCATTTTTGTTTTCCCTTGGTTTTCCCCAAAATTTCCCCTTAATATTAATTCAAATAGTTACTTTTACTCAAGGGAAAATATATTCACGTGAAAATTTTTACATGGGGTAAATTTCTTTTTTTACACGGAACTAAATAAACAAACCATTTAATTAATACCTAAGGTATCATATACATTTGTATATATATTTATTTAATTGTGATTTTCGTTATTCTCATTTTCATTTTTTTTCATTTTGCAATTTTTATTTCTTTTTTTTATTTTTTACTAAACCCTAACGTGTACATGAATTTTTTACCTTTTTATTAATCCCCCCTCACACATCAGAAACCTCACGTATTATCCCAAGTCCTATTTTTTAGGATTCCGTATTTTCAAGGAATTTCTTCCTCCCCTCCCCAAATAGCATAAGAACCATATTATCTTATAAGAAATGTTGTTATTTCCAAATGACTTGAAATTCTCGGCAAAATAGATTACATTTTAATTAATATAAATATGGACGAGACCAAGAACATAAGGATTATTAGATTAATTATATGTGAAGTGTGCACAAGCGAGGAGGGGGAAAGGGTTTAATAATGTTTATTATTTCAGTCGAGAGTGGATCGTCGGCATCGATGTCAGTGAATCCACTCAAATTTACCACACCTACTTACCCACATTCTCGACGACGTGCTTTGAATAATATTTAAAAAAATAAGAAAATGATTTAATATTCCTGGAGGAACATGCAACCTTTTTTATATTATTCAATGTTTTTATTGTGAAGAGTGCAAAAATCAGAAGGGAAAAGGATTTAAATGTTTTATTAATTTATTTAAGGCTGGTCGGGACTGGATTGTTGACGTCGTCATCGACAAGTCCACCCAATCTTACCACACTTACCTTTGTAAAATCCCGACGACGAAATGCTCAACCCCACTGTACATTTTAAATAGTATTTTAATAATTGAAAAACATGCATCCATGTTTTATATGTTATTTAAACATTTGTTTTAAGGTTGACCTTTTAAATTTTATTTAATATATTCTTTTTTAAAGTCGTGCAATGTAGTCATTGACGAAAAAGGAAATGGACTCATCGGTGAAATGGGGAGTGACTTGAGATCGACGATATGGTATCGTCGTCATGAATAATCAGGAGTGAAGTGTGAGCGCAACTTGAAAATCCTCGACGACAACTATGGGTGATCTAAAAATGAAGAATATTTGTATTCTTGAAATTATTTTCAAGTTTAATTTTATGTGTTAAATGCAAATGGATCAACTTTGCAACACAACTTTTATATAAATTACTCATTCAAGATGCATATAAACAGTGAACAGAAAACACATAACACAACAAATGATAAAGGAGTTCACCCCTCGCTTGGGCTACATCTCCTGGTCCAGCTTCCAATGGATATTTTGTATTATTTTCTCAAAGTGCTCAAAAATGTGCTTTACAATGCTCAAAATGCCAAATAGATGGCTCCAATGGCTCCAGAACGTCCAAAAACCCCTAGCTGGGCTTTTTCGGCACCTCGTTTGGCCAAAAATTGAAGAAGATAGGCTTCCTCGAAGTCCCCCTTCAAACTCGTTGTCTCTGCATCGACAAATTGCTCCCTTCTTTGCTCAACCTAGCCCCCACGCATATTTAAGCGTTAAAACTCAACACCGGACGCAACCGCACAAATGGTGCGAACTGTAGGACGGTTACGGGCACACCTAGCCCCTAACTGCCAAGGCTATGGTCGTGTGGCCCATGTGACCACGCGCAAACTCAAATGGGGCTCCATCCCATAGGTGAATAGAAAAGACACAAGTGGTGGGTCGTTGGTTTTAAAAAACGTTTGAACCATATACAAAACCAAATCACGCGTGCGCCAACCGATGGTTGTGGTACCCACGGTATGGTCATATGTTATTGTATTATACGACCGGGGGCTGGGGCTAAGCCCCAGCCCGGGCCCCACGCCAACCACATATTAACTCAAACTTAAATAAATACAAAGCCATTACATAGTAAGAACTACTATGGTGGCGCATTGGTGGTGCAGACTTTACAAAGACTATGCATGTGGGTGGAGGTCACAGGGTCGAATCTGGTGGACTCCAATAATATTTTATACAAGCAACCAATAACAAGGTGCCACATGGTAGCCCATGACTGGGCCACGTGGCACCGTACAACCAACCAAATACTGCCACATGTCACAATGTCATTCGTCCACATCTACCAACTATCTGCCACTCAGCCCTTCCACATGTCGTACGGACTGCCATGTCAGCAGCCATACGGACTGTACAGTCAGCATCCCTTTTTTTTGCTTGTTTGTCATTTTGAACAGAACGCGATATCTCTCGCTCCTGACTTCTGTTTGAACCCAAATGAGTTGATTTGGGTTCATAACGACGAGGCCTACGCTCTTGTTTGATTTGAAGCGATTCCAAGCACTTTGAATTTTTGAGCAAAATTTGATCCCCTGGATCACACCTCCCCATTGGAAAGCTTTTGGACCTCCAAAAGACTATTTTCAGTCTATCTGAAGATGAGGGTATAGTTCCCTTACCTTTCCAACCTCAATCCACTTGGCTTTGCTTGGATTTGTACCTTTAAGACCAACTTGAAGATACTCCACATTTCCTCGTTTTGAAGTTTG
>JASDQU010736699.1:194900-209713 GCA_032191745.1 Picea mariana | reverse complement strand
CCATGTGCACCACTCCAGTTCTGGCCCTTCCCGATTTCACAAAGACCTTTGTGTTGGAATGTGACGCCTCAGGGAAAGGAATCGGCGTTGTCCTTATGCAAGAGGGTTGACCTTTGGCCTTCACCAGCAAACAACTGTCTGAAAGGAATCTGGGCAAACCCATTTATGAAAAGGAAATATTGGCGATTCTGCATGCCGTTGAGCTATGGCATCCTTATCTCTTGGGGAAATGCTTCCAAATTAAGACTGACCATCAAAGCCTCAAGTACTTTCTGGAACAACGCATTTCCTCTCAGGAGCAACAAAAATGGGTGACTAAGCTCTTTGGATATGATTATGCGATCATTTACAAGAAGGGAAAAGACAATGTCATGGTGGATGCACTGTCTCAGAAATATGAAGACGAAGGATCCCTTTTTTCTCTTTCCTTCATTGTACCTACTTGGCTCCAAGCTATGCACTAGGAATGAATTCAAGATCCCAAAAGTTTTCTTCTGATCCAGCAACTACAGAACAAGGCTCCGGCTCCCCCAGGGTACTCCTGGCTCTAGGATGAGCTTCGATACAAAGGCCGCTTGTATTTAAGTAAACAATCCAAGCTCAAATCCACGGTACTTTCTGAGCTTCATGCTACACCCACAGTAGGGCACTCAGGGTTCACCAAAACATAAGACTGAGTCAAACATTCTTTTTTCTAGGATGGTATGAAACAAGACATCTGTAAGTTTGTTGCTGAATGTGAGGTGTGTCAATGCAACAAGGGAGAACAGTCAAATCTTTGGGCACCCTTCAACYGCTTCCGATTCCCCCTACTATTTGGAAGGATATCTCTATGGACTTTATTACAGGCTTACCCAAATCGGGGAATAAAACAGTCATAATGGTGGTGGTGGATCGCCTTTCCAAGTATGCTCATTTTTGCGCTCTTCACCACCCATTTACTGCATCCACGGTGGCTCAAATTTTCATGGACTAGGTCTTCAAGATTCATGGCATGTTGCACTCTATTGTTTCTGATCGTGACCCAACTTTCATAAGCAGTTTTTGGCAAGAACTGTTTAAGATACAAGGCACACAATTGCCTCTCAGCTCAGCTTATCATCCCCAGACGGATGGTCAAACGGAACTTGTCAACAAGTGTTTGGAAACATATATGAGGTGCTTTGCCTCTGAAAAAGAACACCAGTGGGCTCAATGGTTACCCCTAGCTGAATGGTGGTACAACACTACATACCATACAACCACTTGCATGAATCCTTTTGAAGTTGTTTATGGATAGAAGCCACCTCCAGTTCTCTCATACTTACCGGGTACCTTGAAGGTCTAGGTGGTTGACCAAACACTTACAGTCTGAGAGGATATCCTTCATACCCTTAAAGAGAACTTGGTTATGGCACAGAATTGAATGAAGCAACAAGTAGATCAAGGTCGCTCTGAACGTCAATTTTCAAAAGGGGATCAGGTGTTTCTGAGACTGCAACCATATAAGCAAACTTCCCTCAAGGCCAAGCATTGTCAGAAGCTAGCGCAAAAATTTTTATGGCCCTTACACAGTTCTCAAGCATGTGGTACAAGTCACATATCAGTTATCTCTACCAAGTCAGTCGAAGCTACATCCTGTTTTTCATGTTTCATGCTCGAAGAAGGTGATTGGAACCAGGTGCCGAATTCAAACCAACCTTATAGAGTTAGCTGAAGAAGGATCCATTTGGCTACAGCCAGAAGCAGTTTTGAACCAGCGTGAGCATCGCCTGCGTCAGAGAACCATCAAGGAAGTGCTAGTACAGTGGAAAGATATGACTCCAGCAGATGCCACTTGGGAACCAGCTACCATTCTGTAGTAGTTTCCACATCTCAATCCTTGAGGACAAGGCTGTTTTTAAGGGGGCGGACATGTTAAGGTCCTAACCCACACATAGGTAGATCAATGTATTTAGATGTAATAAAGGTCAATATTAATAAGGCCTTTCAATAAATAGAATAAGGCGGATGTAAGAATACCTAATAGAAGCTTTCGCTTCTAGAAGGATCTTCCTCTAGATGCTTCTCTTAATAGACATATTTAGTATAAATAAGAGTCGAGGGTATGAAAACCCTAGCTTGAATATTATTGTAACAGAGCGCTACTCGACTGGAGGTTGCCCCCTCGAAGAGGCCTGTGAACATTGCTTTCTGAATCAAAGTGTTATTTCAGCTGTTGTTCTCATATTATTTCTGTGTTATGGTGGATATTATGCTGGTTATATTACTGTTATTCTGCCATTTCTAGCATTTTATTTCTGTTTTTCTTATTTATGATATTTGGTATCTTGCACAAACCCAGGGTTCAATGCTTCAATAGCACACCAACAAAACCCTAACTACTGGCCCTTTCGGCAACACCTGCGAAGCAGATGCAGTCTCACCTGAGGTAGAGGTAGGGGGGTTACAGGACTCAAGTGTCTATAACCAATATGGGACATAGATTTGTGATTATAACACCTTGCAGAGTACTCAAGGACAACACCTATTACTTTATTATCTTTATTCACATCGTATATCAAACCCTAAGTACAAATCTATGCAGTAATAATGATAACATACACTTCACATTTAACATCGGAAGTTAGATCTAGCATATTCAACATAGACAAAGAACTAATCATTCATAAATCTATCTATCATTCATAACATTCATTGCACTATGAAAAACATAAACATTATAACACAAACCAAACCATCAATACAAGATTTACGTGGTTCACCCTAGTGTGGGGATACGTCCACTAATGACTTCTTCTTCTTTATTAGTCTTCTTCAATATCTTACATTTGTATTCTCCTGTGCACTAAGCCACAAAGACAAGCTTCGCACTGGACAGGTGATCTGCACACTGCGCACCAGATCCACCTTCCCCAAAATCAGTTCAAGGCACAGAGCCATCTCCTCTATCAAGTACAGAGCCTTACATGCATGTTATGTTGCACAAATAAACTCAGAACTACTTGCCTCTTGCACTTAGCTACTAACTTGGCACATAGCTACTTACATCACTTGCACTTAGCCACTTCCTACTTCTACATTACACCCTTACATATTTATACATTTACAAAAATTCCTAATCATGGGTTAACCCATGGGCCGACATTCCATAACCCATTACATAAACCCTAATGAACCCCATGCTAGGTCCACAAGCTCGCAAAATAAGTGAGATCCCATGATCTTAGCTCCACCTGGGTGCTCCATCTTCAACCACTGCGTAGAAGTCCAAAAGTGGTCAAACCATGAACTTGGTGACCTACGTGGGGTGGTTCTTTCTGAATCACTTTCCATCTATAAGATTACAAGCTAGGTGCTCTATGCCATCCTGGATCGAGGCTAGCTTGTAGCCTCGCTTTCCCTTTTCAACTTTGTCGTATGCCTTCTTTATGCGCTATGCCAGGGAGCGATCTAAGGCCTTCCCTAGGTAGAACTGTTGAGGGTCAAGGCCCTGCATGCTCAGTCCTGTGATCAGGTGGATCAATGTCAGATCCACAGTGATGATCCTATCGAGCCACATGTATCCTCCATGATATCACACCAAGAGGAATTTAAAACAAGCATTAACCTCCTGATGTTGGTGCAAAAAGTGGTCTGGCGCAACATCCGACGGGTTAAATAAGCAAGTGTTGTAACAGATTCCTCCAATGGGCAGGAATGCCTCAATCAATATGAATCAGTCTGATAGGGTGTGGTCTCAATGTCCCAAATGCGGTCTAGTCTCCCATAAATGTGTTTCCTATCTGTTCGAAGCATCGCTCTAACGGTCGAGGCGCCTCCAACGGTCATATAGCTTCGTCGGGGCGAAGTTCCATTCTACATGGTTTTGTTGTTTTGATGACGTTCAGAGCCTACAAGCCTACCTCCTGTGAAGTCTTTTCTGGAACTTCATGTAGTTTTTCTAACTTAGATTTTTTCTTACTAAGATTCCTTTCCTTCTTTCCTGTGATGTGAGTCTCTGGATTCCTCTTTCCATTCTTATTCTTATCTTCTCTTAGCATAGTAGCTTCGCATTGCTGATGATATTTTAAAGGGTTCAAAGGTAATACCTCTTCTCTTATTAACTCCAGGGTGGGTATTCTTCTTTCTTGCATGGATAGGTCCTTCAAACCTTCTTGTGTTCTTTCAACCTCGATAGCTAATTCTCTTGTGTTTTGTTGCTTCGATTCAACTTTTCATTCTTCCATCAGTCGATCTATTCTTCTAGCTATGGAATCCCTTAGTTCTTGATTTTTATTTTCTTTAGCTTCTTCCTCTGCTTTCCTTCTTATCTGATCCTTCTCGATCCAAGTCCCTCCTAACAAAAGTGGAAAAGGGGCGTTGTTCTCAAAAAACCTAATAACTTCAAATTCTTTTTGAGTCGATGTTCCATGGATGATAACAGGTACATTAGTAACTCTTTCCCATACGGTTATCATCTTTCCTTTGAATAAGCCTATCCTTCCTAGTGAAGGTACCACAGTGGGTTTTCCCAAAATTTCCCAAGTGCTTTCTCGCATAATATTCACTTGTGTTTCCTCATCCAAGACACAGTCTATGTCGAAGTATCCTATTCTTGTACTTATGCATTGTTTTTCTTTCAATATCTCTGACAAACTGATATCTTTGTGATCATTCATCAATTCTTTCAACTGTTCTAATGTAGTTCGAACTTCCTCTGATTCTTTCTATTTCTGATCTTCTAACATTCTCTTATTCTCTTGACTTATGTTCATCTGTTCTACTTTAGCTATCATCCTAGAGAAATCCTCAACTTTATGACCAATAATTTTACARCAAAGATAAATAGGACCTATACCAGGGAATTCCTTAGCAACATATCCCGGTCTTCTATAGTTATAACATAATTTCAATCCTCTCTTTCTCTTGTAAGTTCCCCAACTTCCCCCGTACTGTGCACTAGGGTCACGGTGTTGGACCTGCAATCTGCAAAAAAATCTTTCTAGGTTCCTGCATCCACTTATTAGTCCAAAAATTCTTTCTATGCATAGGGATAACATATCTTTATCTATTTCTATCAAATTGATTCAGATCAAATCTTTCTTCTAATTGTACCCTAGCTTTTAGACTAGGATAGAGTCTATCAAACATACCTAGATTCATGCTTTCGTAACAAAAAAATTCCACTTAGCTTACCCTTATCAAAACACAAAGCTTTACCTATTTCAAGATCTTACCTCTTTTTCTTCAGATCAGGTTTCCCTCTTTGCACAGAGCTTCACAATTCAGGTAGAGTAATGTGCACTACAATAGTATATCTACGCACAAATCTTTCCTTTTCTTTACTTTAGTTCCCAACAATCACAGTTTCAGACCCAACAATGGAGCCATTTGTTGGTACAGGGGCAAACCCATGGTTCAACGCTTCAACAACACACCAACAAAACCCTAACTACCGGACCTTTCAGCAACACTTGCGAAGCAGATGAAGTCTCACCCGAGGTAGAGGCAGGGGGGGTTACAGGACACAAGTGTCTGTAACCAAGCTATGACATAGATTTATGATTATAACACCTCAGAGAGTACTTAGGGATGACACCTATTAATTTATTATCTTTATTTACATCACAGATCAAACCCTATGTACAACTCGACGTAGTAATAATGATAACTTACACTTCTCACTTAGCATCAGAAGTTAGATCTAACATATTCAACATAGACAAAGAACTAAGAATTCATAGATCTATCTATCATTCATAACATTCATTGCACTAAGCAAAACATAAACATTATAGAACAAAGAAAACCATCAACACAAGATTTACATGTTTCACCCCAGTGTGGGGTTGCATCCACCAACGACTTCTTCTTATTTTTTATTCTTATTCAATATCTTACATTTGTCTGCTCCTGTGCACTAAGCCATAGAGCCAAGCTTCACACTGGATAGGTGATTTGCACACTGCGCACCGGATCCACCTTCCCCAAAATCAGGTCAAGGCACAGAGCCAACTCCTTTATCAATCACAAAGCCTTACATACATGTTTTGTTGCACAAAGCAACTCAGAACTACTTGCCTATTGCACTTAGCTACTGACTTAGCACATAGCTATTTACATCGCTTGCACTTAGCCACTTCCTACTTCTACATTACACATTTACATATTTATACATTTACAAAAAGGCCTAATCATGGGTAAACCCATGGGCCAACATCCCATAACCCATTACATAAACCCTAATGAACCCCATGCTAGGTCCACAAGCCTACAAAATAAGTGAGATCCCGTGATCTCAGCTCTGCCTGGGTGCTCCAGCTTCGACCGCTGCGTCGAAGTCCAAAAGTGGTCAAACCTGACCAATGTTTCCTCAAAACTTGGTCGAGGGCCAACATGTGGTGATAAAGAAATAAAGAGGAGATCTCTTTCTGACTTATAAGTTTATGAAATCTGACTGCAAGTTTTTTTGCGTAAAGGAGTTTGCAAGGATGGCGAATCCGCTGGCAGAAACCTACCTCAATGAAGTGAACAAGTTAGATGGATCGAATTTCATCAATTGGAAATTCAATATGAAAACCTTGATGGAAGGTTATGGCATATGGACGATTGTGAAAGGAAATGAAGTATGACCCAATGTGGTTGAAAGTGTGACAACGAAAACAATCCTAGATTGGGATAAGTGGGAGAACAAAGACAAGGTATTATTGAGAATGTTTGTTAAAGATAGCATAATTCTGCATATTAGAGATGCTAAGACTTCTAGTGAAAGGCATTCTTTTCCTAAAGAGTAAATTGCTAAGTATTAAAATGGATATAAATGAGTCTGTCAGTACTTTTCTTGGGAGAATTAAAGAAATGAAAGATAAATTGGGAGATATAGGAGAAAAAGTGTCAAACATTGATCTTGTCACAATTGCCCTAAATGGAATGCTAGAGGACTATCAAATGTTTATAATAGGCCTTGTAGCAAGGGAGAAAGCTCTTACTTTTGAGTAACTGATAGGTATACTGTTGGAAGAGGAAGAGAGACGCACGACATTTGAAGGCTCAGAATTCATACCTATCACTATGGACAAAGAAGATATTCCCTAAAGGGAAACCACGAGAAGGAGGCAGAGGAGGAAGTCCATTTCAGAAGAAGTCATTTCCAAAGTCAAATTAAGGTATGCCATCAAATAGAAATGAACATAAGTGCTTTTATTGTGGTAGGACTGGGCATCTTTCCAGAGAATGTTATAACAAGAAAAATGATGATGAGGCTAGGCATAAAAATATAAAACATTGAGGACATTTTGCAAAATAAAACTCGAATATTGATCCAAAATATCTCAAATTGTTTGTGTCTAATGCTGCACTGTCTGTTGAAACTGATGATGTTGATGCATGGTTTGTTGATTATGGTGCTTCAATTCACATGACATGTAATAAGAATTGGTATATAAACTTTAAAGAAACACATAATGGTGCCCATATTTATCTTGGAGATGATCAATGTTATCAAATCAATGGATATGGAGATATTCCAGTAACACTTCCTAATGGTACTGTCTAACACATTCACAATTTTGTGTATGTCCCTAGGATAAATAAAAACTTGATTTATGTGTCCACCATTACAGATCAAGATTTGAAAGTCAAATTCTTTAAGACACATTGTATAGTGAAGGACTTGCAGGATCATTACAGAACTGTTGCTTCAGGAGTAAGAGTTGGAGACCTATATAAACTTGATGTCACTAGCAAGAATCATCAAGCTTTAACTTTTGTGAATATGCCTACAAGAAATATTTGGCACAAAAGGCATGGTCACATTAATTATCATGATTTGTTGTTATTAAAAAAACAAAGTATGGTTGAATCTCTCCCTATGTTGAAGAATGATTATTCTGCTTGTGAAGGTTGTGCATTAAGAAAGATGCACAGACATGAATTGCCCTCTAATCCTGATAGGAGAAAAAGAGATATATAAGAACTTGTGCACGCTGATGTTTGTGGACCAATGCAGACAAGATCACTAGGAGGTGCTTATTATTTCTTATTGTTTATTGATGACTGTGCAAGATACACATGGGTTTATTTCCTTAGGAAAAAGAGTGATGTTTTTTAGTACTTCAAGGAATTTAAAAACATGGTGGAGAAGCAAACATGAAAACCTATCAAAATCCTTCTCTCAGATCAAAGGGGAGAGTATATATTGGGGAAATTCATCAAGTATTGAAAATATCATGGAATAGTAGAACAATTTACAGTACCCCACACTCCACAATAGAACGAAGTTTCCCACACTCCACAATAGAACGAAGTTGTGGAAAAGAAAAACAGAAATCTGGTGGAGTGTGCACGAAGTATGATGAAATGTAAGAATCTCTCAAATGATTTTTGGGCTGAGGCCATTAGCACTAATGTTTACTTAAAGAATAGAAGTCCAACGAGGTGTCGATCATAAAAATTCTTTCGAAGCCTTGTATGATTCTAAACCAACATTTGATAATTTGAGGATATTTGGGTGTAAGGCCTTTGCACATATTCCAAAGGAGAACATGAAGAAGATTGATGATAAATCTATCAAATGTATTTTTATAGGGTACTGTTCAAAATTTAAAGCATATAAATTGTTTGATCCATCTACTCACAAAGTGTTTGTAAGTAGAGATGTAACATTCCATGAACAGGAAGAAGGAAACAATGAAGACAACAGTCATGAAGGATGGTAGTTACTTCTTGAAGATGAGGAGGTCAAAGAAGAGAAGAAACAACACGAAAAGGCACCCAGTGACATGGATACATATAGCAGTGAAGAAGAATCTTTACAAAACGGAGAAGAAGTCACCATCCAATTGAGAAGATCTTCATGACACCTGAAAAATATAAAGATTATGCCCTAATGAGTAATATTTCAAATGAAATAGAACCCATGAGTTTTAATGAAGCTAATGAACATGAAGAGTGGAGAGAAGGAATGGAGGAAGAATATGACTCTATAATGAAAAACAAAACTTGGGAATTGATTGAATTGCCTAAAGATAAAAATCCCATAGGATGTAAATGGATATATAAAACTAAATTCAAAGAAGATGGTAGTATGGATAAATATAAATCTAGATTGGTGGCAAAAGGGTATTCACAGAAAGAGGGCATTGATTATGCAAAAACATTTGCACCGGTAGCTAAATTAAACACTATAAGAATGTTAATTGCACTAGCTACAAAACACCATTGGAAGCTTCACTAATTAGATGTAAAGTATGCTTTCCTGAATGGTGAGTTAAAGGAGGAGGTTTACCTTACTCAACCAAGGGGTTTATGAAAAGTGGTCAAGAACATTTAGTATGTAAATTAAAGAAAACATTTTATGGAATGAAAAAGGCACCTAGGTCATGGTATGAGAAGATAGATTCTTTCTTTCTTTAGTTTTATGAGGAGAAAAAGTGATCCAAATCGTATACCAAGTTTGATGAAAAGGGGCACATTGTATTGATTTCCTTATATGTTTATGATTTAATTATTAACAGGAAATTCAAAAAAATTGATTAGTGGAATTAAGAAGTAGATGTCATAGGTATTTGAAATGATTACATTATTGTCTCTGTCTTCAAGTTTGGAGAAATGATGGTCAAACCGTTGTGTCTCAAAGAAATTATGTCAGAGAAGTACTTAAGAGGTTTTAAATAGATAAGTGTAAAGTTTTTTATGTTCCAATGCAGCAGAACACAAAACTTTACTGTGATGATGGTTCGAAGGAGGTAAATGATACAATTTATAGACAAATTGTGGGAAGCTTGAACTATCTCACTACAACCAGACCTGACATAACATACTTTGTTAGTGTGTTAAGTCAATTTATGGAAAAACCTTTAGAAAGCCATTGGAATGCATCGAAAGGGGTACTCAGGTATCTCAAAGGCACAATTGATTATGGTATTAAGTATACTGATTCATTCGATGTTGAGCTAACAGGTTACTCAGATTCAAATTGGGTTGGCAATCAGGGTGATCGGAGATCTACTATAGGTTATGATTTTGGCATTGGATCTGGGATTGTTTCATGGAGCAATAAGAAGCAACCTACTATATCTTTGTCGTCCACTGAGGCAGAATATAAAGTGTTATCTGCAACAACTTGCGAATTTGTTTGGTTGAGAAGATGTTGACGGGTGAAATTGACCGTTCGTCAACTGGGAGAGTGGAACCGGTTCGGGGTTGTCTAATAACCCAAGCCGTTTGGAATGCACCACCCTGACAGGTTTAGCGGCTTCATTAGCCGATCTAAGGTCCTAAGAAAACAAAAATAAAACTACTCTAAACTAACTAATCTAACTAAAAACAACTATTAAAACAAACTAATAAACTAATCTAACTAAAAATAACTATTAAAACAAACTAAACAAATCTAATTATTATATATACAATCTACTATCTAATACTATGCTAACTCTAAGAAATTAAATATCTAACTACTAACAGAAATAAATCTTATTCACAAAATGTACAATATTTACAATTTACAGATTTGAATGAAAACATGAAAAACTCATTTGTATTCTATCCTACGACAACGAGAGCTATTGTTTTTTATTTTTATAATTTTATGAAAAAGAAATAAACTGAAAACTAACTAAACTAAGCAACTAAAATACTAACTCTAACTACAAATCTAAACTGCACATATATCTAACTAAACTACTTAAATTATACTAACAAATTAACTATCAAATAAATAACAAACTAACCTGAAGAAATGCTCCAGGTTTTCCCTATATGATGATTGTCTTAGCTGTTCGGAGGGAGGAAACTCGCACCGAATTATCCAGGAGCTTCTCGTAAACAAAAGCTGCAGTGCTCTTTAAATATGATTACAGGACAAACAAGACATAAAAACTACAACAATCTTATGATTTATAAATCTTCACAGTTAGATAAACCTGTATGCAAAGATCTATACGAAATGATTCAATTAACGAAGAAGAGAAATCTGTGATTCATTAATTGAAACCAAGTAATTGCTATACTTTTAAATAATGAAAGAGATCAGATATGGATAACACATTAATCAAATCATATCATCCTGCAATAGATTATGATAGCTAAAGTAGTCTATAATCAACTGCCAACTGATATGCAAAAAATTGAAACAAAAGATTGATATATTGAAAGCGAAAGCTGTTACAAGACATCAACTCTCACTTTAGTTTCTATCAGAAATCCATAGCCTGGTTCTCCCACAAGTGAGGATCATCCTTATTACAAAAATAATAAGTATTTAAAGACTTCTCATAGGATAAAACATCCCTGTGGAAGTTATGAAAACTGTTTACAAAAAATCTGGGAAAATATCCTCTGTTTGACTAAACTAACATCCTAAAATAAAAACTATATCACACAAATATCTCCTAGATTGTCCAGCATGCCCAATGCAAATTCGAATGTACCTGAAAGAGGTAAAAAATGAACAAGTTAGGAGGATATTTTGTTGATAGAATTAATAAAAATCTAATTCTAAAGACTAGCTACAGAATCTTGTGATTTTGTAGCCGGTCTAAATCAAACACAGAATCACATTAAAAATTAATTCGAATCTTTAGAAAATACATTCAAACTATCAAAAGATATTTGATTGCTAAAAAACTCATTCAAATCGACACTTGTATGTGAATTAAACAAACTAAATCAAATGATAACAGAGATAGCTATATTCTGTTTAATTCGTTATGACTAATTCGGGTAAACAACAGTGTATTGGATAACCGAACAGTAATCAAATCGTTTTCATAACCAATCGAAATCAACAGGAATAGATGCTTCAGCTATCCACAGCTCACTTTGAATCCAAACCAAATCAACAAGATCGTTTTCTCAAATTGATCGCACTATATTAAACATAACAAACGATTCACGCTATTAGCGAATCAAATCAAAACTAGTGTGTAAATTATCACAAACAAAATCAAAATGAAATTAATCGATTGATAATAGGATCTGTGAGAGTTGTCCAATCATTTGTTATTGCTAATTGGGGCAGACAAAATCAATTTATAGTTCACGAAATCATCACTCGAATTCATTTCCAAAATGAACTTTTAGCTGAACTTTCTCATCCGACTTCAACAGAAATAACATATGTCAATCTGAGTTTAACAAACTCATTTCAAAAATTAAAATCAACAGAGCAGCATCAAGTCTATTTTCGATACGAATCCAACTCATAAAAACAATCATGCTAACTCAGGATACACAACAATCCAATCAAAACAAGAACGAATCGAACAACTTGAGTTTGACATAGTCGTTATGAATCAACACAATTCCATGATTTCGGCAAAGAGATCTTTGACACAGGTGAGATATAATCCAAATCTAAATGAAAATGTTGACAGAACAGAGTCGTTTTCCCAATTTAATAGACTACATCGTATTTATCAAGCCAATTCAATCCTATGAAATCGTTTCAAAAATCAAATTATAAAAACTAAATCAGGGTCGCTGTGATCCAACCAAAACAAAATCATATCAAATTAAAACGTAGTTGTGCTCTAATTTTAGCGTAAAAACCTCCTGTTTAGGTTGGATACAAACAAAATCCAAGAGAAAGCAAACACCATTGATTTCATTAACTCAAATCGATAGAATTATTCAAAACGAATCAAACTTAATGAAAACCGATCAATTTCTAAACTGGGCACGACCAAATCATGTAACCAAATCATAACTTCATTTAATTTTAGCAAAATGAAAACAATGTACATGATCCACAAAACTATGACAGAGTCATTTCGAACAATGGACAGAGCTATTTGAAAACCAAACTCAATTCATTATATTAATCCTAGCAATTGATAGAACGGAATTGATATCGAAATGCATACCTGGAACAGATGAAATGACTTCGATTATAACAGTTTGGAATTGATGAAGGCTGTAGCCGATTCAACATTCCTAAACACGATCGAACCAATGGTCTTCTGCTTCTTGTCATTATCTTGAAGTTCGTCCCTTTCTCTCATCAACACTGTAACTTGGTTTTCCAATGATTTGATTTTCGACTGTAATAAGGGAACGTCTGTATAGTAGCATTCCAACCACACATTACATTGGTCGCATGACGACTGTCCGGGCTTCAAAAATGTAGGTGAGGGTTTTAAATCGCTGAGGATTTCATTAGGTAACTTGATCCCTGGGTAACTAGGATTGTTCCTTAGGCAAGGGGGTAAATTAGAAATGAAGTCATAGGGTGGCTCGGAGCACAGACCTTGGGAGTAAGGGTACTCACTAGCTAGGAAGCATTCGACATCAGATTCTGAGTCTTCACTGAGGACTATGGGCTTTTGTTCAACACTAGGTTTAGGTTTATTCCGGGCTAGTCTCGATATATGTCGAGCATTCTTTTTACCTTTTCCGTCGACAGTAGGGTTACCTTTAACCTTTTTACTCACAGGGTTTTTTATAGCCTCAACCTTGTCTGCTAAGACATCGGGTAGGTCGATATCAGGGTTGACCGAGGGTTTGGGAGAGGGCAATAGGACATGGAAAGGCATGGGTGGACCGACCTTAGTTTCATTAACCACAGGCTTGTCAATTTGGACAGGCTCTGTATCAGCAAAACCATTTCAAGAAATAAAAGATTGCCAACTATCACCGTGGAGGTTTAAATGATGAACGACGATGAGTCTGATCAGGCCATGGTAAAACAAGCTACTGTCGACCTTCTCTCGTTTAAACCTCTTAGCCATTTTATAAAGACTACGCTGGAAATAAAATGGCATATTCAATGGATAACCCATAAAATTCATTAACAGTCGAAGGTGATAAAGAAAAACCAGTCCATACCAACCCTCACAGGTCACGAATTGTTTAACCACCATCAAAAGATCATGCCACCTTGGTTTAAGTGTGGAAATGGACATACCTTTGTCACAGGATGTGACCTTCCATGAGATGAACAATAAAGGCCATGACACCTCCTCAACTTTAGAGTTTTTAAACTAACGCTGGCCCGTGGCTACTAATCCTGTGGCAGAGCTGATGAACTCTTCACTAATTTCAAGCTGAATGTCACCTATCTTGGCCCTACAACCATCAAAATTCAGGGTGAACTGCTGTGCAACAAATAGATTAAAACCCTCAAACCTTTGTACAAACTCGAGCCAATCATTATCTTGTAAATCTTTCTGGGCGTTATCGAACAGTAGCAAGGCTTGGCTACCGTTTGGCTCAATTCGTACCACCGGTGCCATAGAGCGGAGCAGACGGTAAGTGATGTGAACGAGCCAGGGTTTGAATGCGGCATACACAAAAGTAGAATGCTCAGAGGCTTACCCGATGCTAGCAGAGGTAAAATAGGGATAAGGGAAAGCATTAATGACATCATGCGAAGGTGGTGGAGCTATTTTCTTTCCATGCAGAATAGTCATTACCATGGTACAACCGCCGGCGCTTATTCAAATCATAACGCATATGTGTTACAACTATGCCACTTCAATCAATCAATAGAAACCTTTGGTAAGTGGATAAACCATTCGTGCAATCAAAAGTTATGCCATAGTTTTAAAACCAAACACACAAATCGAAACCAATACCAAGTGTTGTATGAAATGATTCACACCAAGGGTTTAAACCATAACACCAATGCTTTTGTATACCAATGTGCCAAATAAATTGATCAAATAACATGTAAATCCAATCACCAATGTATCACAAACTCAATCACTTATGAAACGAAACTACATAATCAATCAAAGAGTGTTCAAATGAGTACAGACCCAAAGGTTTTGCCAACTGTATAATGATAAATAAAATGGAAACGCAATGGGCATATCAACAAGAATGATAACGACAATTCATTGAAGATTTTA
>JASDQU010736699.1:179757-194880 GCA_032191745.1 Picea mariana | reverse complement strand
GCTCAGAGGCTTACCCGATGCTAGCAGAGGTAAAATAGGGATAAGGGAAAGCATTAATGACATCATGCGAAGGTGGTGGAGCTATTTTCTTTCCATGCAGAATAGTCATTACCATGGTACAACCGCCGGCGCTTATTCAAATCATAACGCATATGTGTTACAACTATGCCACTTCAATCAATCAATAGAAACCTTTGGTAAGTGGATAAACCATTCGTGCAATCAAAAGTTATGCCATAGTTTTAAAACCAAACACACAAATCGAAACCAATACCAAGTGTTGTATGAAATGATTCACACCAAGGGTTTAAACCATAACACCAATGCTTTTGTATACCAATGTGCCAAATAAATTGATCAAATAACATGTAAATCCAATCACCAATGTATCACAAACTCAATCACTTATGAAACGAAACTACATAATCAATCAAAGAGTGTTCAAATGAGTACAGACCCAAAGGTTTTGCCAACTGTATAATGATAAATAAAATGGAAACGCAATGGGCATATCAACAAGAATGATAACGACAATTCATTGAAGATTTTAATGCGACTTTGAAAGACCAAGTTTTCACGCTTACAGTCGTGAAAACTAGAACGAGGGTAGGTGTGCAAATAGCGCAAAAAATAAAAGTGTCGTTTATTTGAGAATTGCGACAAAATTTAAGGTTTGCAAAACATTGGTGTAGGTAGCTTATAAGACAGTAGAAAAATGTGAATTGGCTGCCAACAATGGCGACACACTGGTAGAAGCAGTTATCTCTACCGAAAGAAAAAATTCAAATTAGGATAGCAAAGATAATTCCAACTCAAAAATAACAACCAGAAAATCGTATAAACATCATCATTAACCAACTATTCCAGCAGTGTTGTAAAAGATGAAAATTGATAACAGTCTTAAGACCAGCGAGTCACGATATTAAAGATAAAATCTCCAATGCTGTTGACAGAGCCACTGCTGCCAGCAGGCGTCCATAGCCTCGACAGGGTTTCTATTTAACCCACTCTGACATCTGTATCCTGCCAAGAAGTTCCAGATCAGAATAAAGGACATTTTATGGTTAAGAGGTTTCTTATTTGCAAATTTTCATATACCTAACATTGCTTCGCTGCCAGCGGGCCTGTTCAGTACCCCGATGAAGTTGTCTTGGCGTCATACATGCATTTACCCACTGCCAGCAGACCTGTTCAGCATCCTGGCGGGTTTACAAGCACTTTCCACAGCTCTATTAATAATTTGTTTTGTTTTTTCTTCAAATATATATAGTTGAGCAGGGTGACACTGAAAATAATGATATTTTAACATATTTTTTCAGACCTCATCAGAATTTTTTTAGAACTGTCCTTTATTAAGATCCAGAGATGTTTCATTTACAAAACCAACTTCTTAAGGCAGGGAGACATCTTCTGAGTCATTCCCTTAAGGAATAGGGATAGCATAAGAAGATAATAGATGATCATGACAAGCTTTACTCAGAGATCGAAATCAGTCAACTTCTTTCAAACAACAGACTTTTTGCCAACACAAATATAAATTTCAGAAATATACAATTGATGTTGATACAATCTTCTTAGCAGTTATTTCAGCGAAGGAATTTTCTATTTTCTTTGTCTAAATATCTCAGTGTACATGTATGTATATTTCCAACAACTCAAACTGATAAACTCAAAGGAGAAATCAAAAACAAAAAGCAAACGAAAAAGCAAACAAAAGAAAAATATGTACATAATATACAAGGGTTGTTGTCAAGCAAAGTATCTTTTCAGGGCTTGGCCATTCACCGGATAGGTGTCAAGCTGTCCTTCGATATTTTGCAATCGGAAAGAACTGGGACCTAACTTTTCAGCAATTAAAAATGGTCCAAGCCATAAGTTTTGAAATTTTGTGTGCTCTCCCTTTCCTTCATGTGGTTTGTCCCATTTCAAGACGAGGTCACCTACTTCAAAATTCCTATCAGAGGCAGAGTGAGTATCGAACCAGCTTTTAACTAATAGTTGATTCTAATCTAACTTACGTTTAGCTTGGGCTCTTACCTCTTCCAGCTTTATCAAAGCATTGATTCGGTTTTCCAAAGGGGGACAATCTTCTTCTTGGATTTTCTGCGACAACTATAGTGAAGGAAGAAGGATGTGAGGTGGCAGAATTTATTCTCTGCTATAAACTAGAAAAAAGGGGGAGTTACCTACAACAGCTTTTGGCATTACCCTTTCAGCCCACAATGTGTTTAACAGTGCATTGTGCCAATTTTTGTGATTTTCAACCACCGTTCTCTTGATGATTTTAATCTAGTTCTTATTTGTTGATTCTGCCAATCCGTTGCCCTGGGGATAATAGCTAGAAGAATACTTCAATTTGATTCCCTTTTCCAAAGAAAACTCACTCATCTCAAGAGAGGAGAAGTAAGAAGCGTTATCAAACACTAAACAATCAGGGATACCAAAATGAGTGATAATATTCGAATTTAGAAAGGCAATTACCTGACTGGTGTTGATGGTTCTTAACGCAGCGGCTTCAGACCATCAGGTAAAGTAATCTATGGCTGTCACAATAAACTTGTGCTATTGTGAGGATGGGGGGTTGATTGGCCTATGATATCAAGGCCCCACTGCTGAAAAGGAGAGTGTACTGAAACAGGCTGCAAAGGAAAGGTTGGTTTTTGTAACCGCCCTGATGCTTTCTGACAAATGATACACTTACGACACAAGGCATGGGCATCTCTAAAAAGCACAGGCTAGTAATAACTGGCTCTTAAAACCTTATGGGCAGTGGTGTTGCCACCAAAATGACCACCAGCTTCTCCTGCATGCAACTCTAGCAAGACTTTTTCTGCTTCGTCTTTTTCAAGACAGCGCATCAGTACGCCGTCAAAACTTTGACGAAATAGGATACCATTAACCAGATGAAGGGAGGTAGAATTTAATCTCAATGCTCTTCTTTTAGTGGGATCCAAGTAATGGGGTGCTGACCCATGTTCAAGACAGAATCTTATATCGTCATACCATGGACTGACAGGGTTTTGTGCGCAACAGANTTGCCACCAAAATGACCACCAGCTTCTCCTGCATGCAACTCTAGCAAGACTTTTTCTGCTTCGTCTTTTTCAAGACAGCGCATCAGTACGCCGTCAAAACTTTGACGAAACAGGATACCATTAACCAGATGAAGGGAGGTAGAATTTAATCTCAATGCTCTTCTTTTAGTGGGATCCAAGTAATGGGGTGCTGACCCATGTTCAAGACAGAATCTTATATCGTCATACCATGGACTGACAGGGTTTTGTGCGCAACAGATTAAATTTTGATAGTGTTGTCCTAGGTTTGACGAGTTGCTTTCTTCTTGATGTCCTGTTGCTGAATCAACAACTAACTTTCATAACCCTTGGCCTCTCACTATCTGAGCTGGGGTGATTTCTAAGTCGTACTCCTGCAAGGAGGTGACCCAGTTAGCCCTCTTTTCTCCTAGTTCCTTTTGCACTAACAGTTTCCTGACAGCTGGGTAAGGGACAATGAATTTCATCCTTGACTTCAAAACATAGGATAGGAAATGCTTAACTGCTTTGAAAACAACATAGGCTTGTCGATCTATCGCTGGGTAATTAAGTTCAGTGCCTTTGAAAGCAGAGCTCATAAAGGCTATGGGTACTTCATTGTTCTCGACATTCTTATGGGTTAGGACGACGACATAGGAACGGTCAGAAGAAAAAGTGTAGAGTGTAAAGTCTTGAGAAAAATCGGGGCTCATGAGAGATGGAGCGTCTATTATGGCCTTCTTTATTGCATTAAAAGCCTGATTTTCTAGGGGTCCCTAGTGATATTGGGTGTCTTTCTTAATTAAATTTTTTAAAGGCCTAACCATTTCGGAGAAGCCGGGGACAAATCTTCTCACAAAGTTAATCTGCCCTAAGAAAGACTGCATATATTTTTTGGATGTAGGAGGGGGAAGTTTCGCGATGACTTGAGTCCTTTCGGGGTCGATAATCATCCCTTCGATTGACACAATAAATCCTAAGAGTTTACCCTGTTCTACTGCAAAGATAGATTTTTTAAGATTTAAGGAGATGCCATATTTACAACATCGCTGTAGAACGACTTGTAAGTGAGCTAGATGATCGGTTTTGTTTTTAGAAAATACAGTAACATCATCTAAGTAAACTGTGACGGACTGATTGATTAAGCCTCAGAAAGCAATGTCCATCGCTCTCTGAAAAGTGGCACCAGCATTAATCAATCCAAAGGGCATTTTTTGATAAGCATAAGTGCCCCATGGGGTACGGAAGGTAGTTTTAAGTTGGTCCGGAGGAGACATCAGGACTTGGTTGTAACTTGAGAAACCATTCAACAAGGATAGCCTCTCAGAACCAGATACTTGTTGAAGGATCTGTTCCATGGGTGGGACAGGATAGTTGTCTTTATTAGACGCTCTATTAAGGTTTCGGAAATCGACACAGAGTCGGATTTCCCCACTTTTCTTCCAGATTGGGACAAGGTTAGAAACCCATTGAGTGTGCCTAACAGGAAAAATTATCTTAGCATTTAGGATCTTATTCAATTCTTTTTGAACGGTCGGTTCAAGCTTAGGGTGCATTTTTCTCAATTTTTGTTGAAAGGGTAAGGTTTGAGGCTTCATAGGAATGACATGCTGTATGATGTTAGGGTCGAAAGTTTTAAGGTCATCATACGTCCATGCAAAGACATCTTTAAATTCTTTAAACAATTTAATGAATGCAACTTTTTCTTGTTGAGAACACCCCAACCCTAGATTTATGCACTGAGGATTTTCATTAGTTCCTAAGTTTACTTTTTCATAAGATAATGAGGAACTATTTGTTTTACAATTGACCGACTTTTTAAATTTATCTTGAAGGTCGTAAAACTTCTCTAATCTAACTACAGATTTAGGGATCGAGTTTACCATGTCCGATGAAGATTCAGGAGTTCTCGGATCTGGTATTACCATGAAATCGCGCAAATTGTCGTCGTGTGTGTGTTCGTCTATCACCGCGCCTTGAAAGGTTTCTTCCATGTGCAGAAAGTTAATAATCTGTTGATCGTCATCAAAGACTCTTCAGTTTGTGATGTTGTCAGGAACGGATGGTCTGAACAACAACTCGACGGAGAATGCGTCTGGGGATAAGCCTTTTGCAGGAAGAAGTTTAGAAGCTACATTAGCTAATAAATCTGCTTCAGAGTTATTCAATCTAGGAATAGAATTTATATTGAAAGCAGAAAATTTATTCATTAAATTCCATACCTCGGATTGCTAGCTTTTGAGATGCAGAGAATGAAAGTGGATAGAATCTCTTACCTGTCTAACCACTATTTTGGAGTCGCCAAAGACAGTCAAATTTTGAATGTTCATATCCAAAGCTTTTCTGAGACCTTGTAGTAAAGCCTCGTATTCTGCAGTGATGTTAGTACATTTAAATTCTAACCTGCATGCAATCAATGTTTTGTTACCTGCCGGATCGATAATAACGTAGCCTGCTCCAGCTCCTTCTTTGGACTTTGACCCGTCAAAATAAAGAGACCAAATTTGATTTCCATCGGGTACATGAGACCGTTGTGTAGAAGATGTTGGCTGCACATATGCTACAATCTCGGACTGTTGTTCTGGATTGGTGATAGCTGAAGCCTCGGCCATGAAATTGCCGAAAAAGGTGTCCATCCCTTGTACTTTGGGTGAATCAGCAGAAGGTGTAAATGGTTTGTTGGGATCGTTCAGATCTGTGACCATGAACTTAAGGTAGTGCTCACGATTTACCTTCATCTTGTTGGGCTGGCCGTTCTCTGGAAGACATAGATGAGACCAATCTGTCACAAAATAACCATGTAGCTGCTCTAACCAGTCCCTGCTTAAAAACAGACCATACACTTCTGGAATATCCACAATAATAATATCAATAACTTGATGAACCTTGGGGTTAGACAATAATCTTATAAGCACATTCATTAGTTCGCCTATAACTTTAACATTGGTCCGATCAAGTTGTATGATTTTTAAAGTAGATGGTTCAACTTCAGCGTTAATCTTTTGGCATACAGACCATGGCATCACATTGGATGACGCTCCTGAGTCTACCATGCAATTGTGCACGTTTCTATTAAAGATTTCAAAAGTTAACAAAAATGGAGGTACATTTTTGCGAGTACTAAGAGTGGTAGCTTGCGGCTTTTTACTCGCATTTCCTAAAGCTACTTTATCTACATTATTTACAATATTTACATTACTTACAGGAAGGCTTCCCTTATCTTGAGGGTCAGGATTTTTTTTAGTGGAAGTCTTCTGAGGAACTTTGTTCTGCACAACCTTGTTACCACTTGAATTACCATTTTTTCCATTCTCTGAGATATTCTATAACATTTTTTGTAGTAGAAATGGAAATTTCAATAACTCATAAAAATAAATGTTAGCTCTCAACTTTTTGAGATCTTCAACTACATCATAATCTAAGTTGGGGTTCAAATTACTCTATTTAGTGTCGGCTGGTTTAGATTGCTTTGGAGGCGAAGTTGTAGTGTTTTCGGAAGAAGGTTTGTTGGCTGTCTTACTCCTGGTATTATAAGGATGAATTGTCTCGAAGTTAGCTTGAAAGATGCTATCTGAGAAGTGTCCAAAAATTTTTGGAGAAGACTCCTCTTCTTGAAGTGTCTCTTGTTCAACTACCTCCTCAGGAATCTCAGGAGGCATCAAGTTATCTTGGGCTTCTAGAATTGTTTGAAGGGTGCATTGCAAACTTTCTAGATTAAGGCCTTCGGTGGTTGGATTAAGTCGGTTGGTAGGAAAAGGCTTCTGGAACGAGGTCTTGTAAGGTCCTTTTTTCGAAGAAGCTTCTTCGGTCGTCCTTTTTAAGTCTATAACTTGATTTGACAGTTTTTGAACATCTTTAGTTAAGTTTTCTAAATCCGAGCTTTTAGGTTGTGTTTTACTTTGAGTAGGTCTGGGGAGGATTTCGATCTTCTTTTTGGAAGAAGAACTAGTCTTAGTTTCGTTGCTAGTAGAGTCTTTAAGACTAAGAATATCTTTTTCAATCTGGCTGGCCTCCTCGAAGGCTTCTAACAATGTGGCTTTCTTAGATCGTTTAACCCAAATAGCTATACTTTGATGCAAAGCTTTAGTGTAGTATGCTATTATAAGACTCTCGGCAGGCATGGAATCAATAGGGATTCCGTTTTTAAGTGTTAAGAATCTTTGATTAAAGTCTTTAACTTTTTCTTTTGGGTTCATTCTTAAGCTAGAAAGATCCATGACTAGGACTTCCAAAGGCTTACCGTCTCCGAAATTTTCCAAAAAGCATGACTCAAACTTTTCCCAAGACATGATGGTATGGGGTTGTTGGGAAAAGTACCATGTAGATGCATTTCCCTCGAAAGTATAGGGGAACAACCTACAGATAATGTCTTCGTGTTCGACATTGCAGAGTCTTATGGCTAACATAAACTTTTTAATGTGATCTTCAGCGATTTGTTTTGAATCAGGGTCAAAATTGGGAAGCCATTTCTCCAGATGTTTAGGTAAGGGATGCTGAGCTCCAGGTACAGCTACGACATCCTGGTCGAGCCAAGGTCTAGGAGGGTTGTTTTTATTTTCCATTGGTGTAGTGGGTGTGGAAGGCTGAGAAGGGGAATTGCCTTCGTTAGAAGAATATCCTCCAGAAGAGGAAGGAGATGATGGAGGTGGTTAAGGAGGTATTCCAGATCCTCCCGCAACAGCATTGAGGGTTCGATTTGTAGGGTTCATAGTGAGGTTAGTGCCTCCTAATTGTTCTCTGATATCAGAGAAATCTAAAGGTTGGTCCAACAGACGGTTTGGTTGTCTCAAACGTGCTAAGGCACTATGTGTTCTTATAAGAGATTGACGGACAATCTCTTGTATGTCACCACCTGTAGGATTAGGGGTTACTGGCTCAACTGCGATCCATGGATCATCAGTTGAAGTGGTTGTTGTTTGAAGGGGAATTTTATCATTCGAATGGCTTCTAGTCACTATAGATGAGCGATTAGGTGGTGGAGGAGTCTTGTGACTGCCTCGTGCCATTAATTAATTTTAGGCCCTCCTTCTAGTGCCATTTGTTGACGGGCGAAATTGACCGTCCGTCAACTGGGAGAGTGGAACCAGTCCGGGGTTGTCTAATAACCCAAACTGTTTGGAATGAACCACCCTGACGGGTTTAGCGGCTCCGTTAGCCGATCTAAGGTCCTAAGAAAACAAAAAGAAAAACTACTCTAAACTAACTAATCTAACTAAAAACAACTATTAAAACAAACTAATAAACTAATCTAACTAAAAATAACTATTAAAACAAACTAAACAAATCTAATTATTATATATATAATCTACTATCTAATACTATGCTAACTCTAAGAAATTAAATATCTAACTACTAACAGAAATAAATCTTATTCACAAAATGTACAATATTTACAATTTACAGATTTGAATGAAAACCTGAAAAACTCATTTGTATTCTGTCCTAAGACAATGAGAGCTATTGCTTTTTATTTTTATAATTTTATGAAAAAGAAATAAATTGAAAACTAACTAAACTAAGCAACTAAAATACTAACTCTAACTACAAATCTAAACTACACATATATCTAACTAAACTACTTAAATTATACTAACAAATTAACTATCAAATAAATAACAAACTAACCCGAAGAAATGCTCCAGGATTGCCCTGTATGATGATTGTCTTAGCTGATCGGAGGGAGGAAACCTGCACCGAATTATCGAGGAGCTTCTCGTAAACAAAATCTGCAGTGCTCTTTAAATATGATTACAGGACAAACAAGACATAAAAACTACAACAATCTTATGATTTATAAATCTTCACAGTTAGATAAACCTGTATGCAAAGATCTATACGAAATGATTCAATTAACGAAGAAGAGAAATCTGTGATTCATTAATTGAAACCAAGTAATTGATATACTTTTAAATAATGAAAGAGATCAGATATGGATAACACATTAATCAAATCATATCATCCTGTAATAGATTATGATAGCTAAAGTAGTCTATAATCAACTGCCAACTGATATGCAAAAACTTGAAACAAAAGATTGATATATTGAAAGTGAAAGCTGTTACAAGAAATCAACTCTCGTCTCAGTTTGTATTAGAAATCCATAGCCTAGTTCTCCCACAAGTGAGGATCATCCTTATTACAAAAATAATAAGTATTTAAAGACTTCTCACAGGGTAAAACATCCATGTGGAAGTTATGAAAACTGTTTACAGAAAATCTGGGAAAATATCCTCTGTTTGACTAAACTAACATCCTAAAATAAAAACTATATCACACAAATATCTCCTAGACTGTCCAGCATGCCCAATGCAAATTCGAATGTACCTGAAAGAGGTAAAAAATGAACAAGTTAGGAGGATATTTTGTTGATAGAATTAACAAAAATCTAATTCTAAAGACTAGCTACAGAATCTTGCGATTCTGTAGCTGGTCTAAATCAAACACATAATGACATTAAAAATTAATTCAAATCTTTAGAAAATACATTCAAACTATCAAAAGATATTTGATTGCTAAAAGCCAAATTCAAATCGACACTTGTATGTGAATTAAACAAACTAAATCAAATGATAACAGAGATAGCTATATTCTGTTTAATTCGTTATGACTAATTCGGGTAAACAACAGTGTATTGGATAACCGAACAGTAATCAAATCATTTTCATAACCAATCAAAATCAACAGGAATAGATGCTTCAGCTATCCACAGCTCACTTTGAATCCAAACCAAATCAACAAGATCATTTTCTCAAATTGATCGCACTATATTAAACATAAAAAACGATTCATGCTATTAGCGAATCAAATCAAAACTGGTGTGTAAATTATCACAACCGAAATCAAAATGAAATTAATCAGTCGATAACAGGATCTGTGAGAGTTGTCCAATCGTTTTTTATTGCTAATTGGTGCAGACAAAATCAATTGATAGTTCACGAAATCATCACTCGAGTTCATTTCCAAAACAAACTTTTAGCCGAACTTTCTCATCCGACTTCAACAGAAATAACATATGTCAATCTGAGTTTAACAAACTTATTTTGAAAATTAAAATCAATAGAGCAGCATCAAGTCTATTTTAGATATGAATCCAACTCATAAAAACAATCGTGCTAACTCAAGATACACAACAATCCAATCAAAACAAGAATGAATCGAACAACTTGAGTTTGACATAGTCATTATGAATCAACACAGTTCCATGATTTCGGCAAAGAGATCTTCGACACAGGTCAGATATAATCCAAATCTAAACGAAAATGTTGACAGAACAGAGTCGTTTTCCCAATTTAATAGACTACATCGTATTTATCAAGCCAATTCAATCCTATGAAATCGTTTCAAAAATCAAATCATAAAAACTAAATCAGGGTCGCTGTGATCCAACCAAAACGAAATCATATCAAATCAAAACATAGTCGTGCTCTAATTTTAGCGTAAAAACCTCCTGTTCAGGTTGGATACAAACAAAATCCAAGCGAAAGCAAACACCATTGATTTCGTTAACTCAAATCAACAGAATTATTCAAAACGAATCAAACTTAATGAAAACCGGTCAATTTCTAAACTGGGCATGACTAAATCGTGTAACCAGATCACAACTTCATTTAATTTTAGCAAAACGAAAACAATGTACAGGATCCACAAAACTATGACAGAGTCATTTCAAACAATGGAAAGAGCTATTTGAAAACCAAACTCAATTCATTATATTAATCCTAGCAATTGATAGAACGGAATTGATATCGAAATGCATACCTGGAATAGATGAAACGACTTCGATTATAACAGTTTGGAATTGATGAAGGCTGTAGCCGATTCAACATTCCTAAACACGATCGAGCCAGTGGTCTTCTGCTTCTTGTCATTAGCTTGAAGTTCATCCCTTTCTCTCGTCAACACTGTAACTTGGTTTTCCAACGATTTGATTTTCAACTGTAATAAGGGAACGTCTGTATAGTAGCGTTCCAACCACACATTACATTGGTCGTATGACCACTTTCCAGGCTTCGAAAATGTAGGTGAGGGTTTTAAATCGCTGAGGGTTTCGTTAGGTAACTTGATCCCTAGGTAACTAGGATTGTTCCTTAGGCAAGGGGGTAAATTAGAAATGAAGTCATAGGGTGGCTCGGAGCACAGACCTTGGGAGTAAGGGTACTCACTAGCTAGGAAGCATTCGACATCAGAGTTTGAGTCTTCACTGAGGACTATGGGTTTTTGATCAACACTAGGTTTAGGTTTATTCCCGGCCAGTCTCGATATAAGTCGAGCATTCTTTTTACCTTTGTCGTCGACAGTAGGGTTACCTTTAACCTTTTTACTCACAGGATTTTTTATAGCCTCAACCTTGTCTGCTAAGACGTCGGGTAGGTCGATATCAGGGTTGAATGAGGGTTTGGGAGAGGGCAATAGGACATGGAAAGGCATGGGTGGCCCGACCTTAGTTTCATTAACCACAGGCTTGTCAATTTGGACAGGCTCTGTATCAACAAAACCATTTCGAGAAATAAAAGCTTGCCAACTATCACTGTGGAGGTTTAAATGATGAACGACGATGAGTTTGATCAGGACATGGTGAAACAAGCTACTGTCGGCCTTCTCTCATTTAAACCTCTTAGCCATTTTATAAAGACTACGCTGGAAATAAAATGGCATATTCAATGGATAACCCATAAAATTCATTAACAGTCGAAGGTGATAAAGAAAAACCAGTCCATAACGACCCTCACAGGTCACGAATTGTTTAACCACCATCAAAAGATCATGCCACCTTGGTTTAAGCATGGAAATGGACATACCTCTGTCACAGGATGTGACCTTCCGTGAGACGAACAATAATGGCCATGGCACCTCCTCAACTTTAGAGTTTTTAAACCAATGCTGGCCCGTGGCTACTAATCCTGTGGCAGAGCTGATGAACTCTTCACTAATTTCAAGTTGAATGTCACCTATCTTGGCCCTACAACCATCAAAATTCAGGATGAACTGTTGTGCAACAAATAGATTAAAACCCTCAAACCTCTGTACAAACTCGAGCCAACCATTATCTTGTAAATATTTTCGAGCGTTATCGAACAGTAGCAAGGCTTGTCTACCGTTCGGCTCAATTCGCACCACCGGTGCCATAGAGCTGAGTAGACGGTAAGTGATGTGAACGAGCCAGGGTTTGAATGCGGCATACACAAAAGAAGAACACTCGGAGGCTTACCCGATGCTAGCAGAGGTAAAATAGGGATAAGGGAAAGCATTAATGACATCGTGCGAAGGTGGTGGAGAGATTTTCTGTCCATGCAGAATAGTCATTACCATGGTACAACCGTCAGCGCTTATTCAAATCATAACTCATATGTGTTACAACTATGCCACTTCAATCAATCAATCGAAACCTTTGGTAAGTGGATAAACCATTCGCGCAATCAAAAGTTATGCCATAGTTTTAAAACCAAACACACAAATCGAAACCAATACCAAGTGTTGTATGAAATGATTCACACCAAGGGTTTAAACCATAACACCAATGATTTTGTATACCAATGTGCCAAATAAATGGATCAAATAACATGTAAATTCAATCACCAATGTATCACAAACTCAATCACTTATGAAACGAAACTACATAATCAATCAAAGAGTGTTCAAATGAGTACAGACCCAAAGGTTTTTCCAACTGCATAATGATAAATAAAATGTAAATGAAATGGGCATATCGACAAGAATGATAACGACAATTCATTGAAGATTTTAATGCGACTTCGAAAGACCAAGTTTTCATGCTTACAGTCGTGAAAACCAGAACGAGGGTAGGTGTGCAAATAGCGCAAAAAATAAAAGTGTCGTTTATTTGAGAATTGCGACAAAATTTAAGGTTTGCAAAACATTGGTGTAGGCAGCTTATAAGATAGTAGAAAAATGTGAATTGGCTGCCAACAGAAGACTACTTCAAGATGTTGGAGAAGAATAAAAGAAAGCTACCATAATCAAATGTGATAACCAGAGCTCAATCAAATTTTCACTAAGCCTCTTGGGAAGATCAAATTTGAACTGTTTAGGGAGATGTTAGGTGTGGATGTCAATCCTTTCTCCATTAAAAATGAATATTAAAATAATGGAGAATTAGTTGGTTTAAGGTGATTAGTTTATTCTCTCCAGTTTCAAGTAAATATAACATATAATGGGCTTTTCTTTGTTATGAACTTTTACAGTTTATTGGGATTTCGATCATTTCAATTTATGTAATCATATACTGCACGGGTATTGGACATGTAGATGCATTAATTTGATAAAGAAAATACATATTCTCTGTTGAAATATTGTAACTGCAAAGAGTATTCTTATTATTATTGATATATTATTCATAGGATCAATCCCCATTGTGGATTGATCATGTCAATTATTGTAATAGTACCAAATCCCCTTTTGTGGATTGGTCAATAGACAATTATAATAGGTAGAATAAGAAGTCGGCCCCAGCAGTTAATAAGGAGACCCATAAATATAATAAAGGTGGGTTTACCCACCCAGTTGGAGAAGTCATCCTTGCCAGTGAAGAGACACTTCACACGTGTCAAACTTGTATAAATAAAGGAGGCTAGCGCCTCACTTGGACATAACTCACTTGCTCAGTTTGAGAGACAAGTTCTGATCTGTTACCGGCAAAGGAGAGAGAGAGTGGCACATATCTTGGGAGAGGACTTTCTGTTTTAGCATAGACATCTCTTATCATTGTATTGGCTATCTATATTAAGGAAGTTTTGCTGGGTTTTCTTCCCCTAGGGGGTTTCCCAAGATAAATTTTGTGTCTCTTGTGATTGTGTATTTCTCAATGATCTTGGATTATGCTATTGTTATCTAATGAAATGAAAACATCTATAATAATGGCTTAAACATTAACATGGTTTCAAAGCCAAGTTGAAGGAAGCATATTTCGCAAGAGGAAAAACATCACTGTTGCAGTACCTACAAATTAGGGTTTTTAAAAAGTGAATCTTTTCAACCCTAAAACTATCTAGAAAGTTGTGCCCTCCCCTAAGGATCAATTTGGCATCATCAGTGCACCTTTTCAGTGGCTGGATCTCCTGGAAAGTTAAACCCTAGTTTCACAAAGTACTAGAAAGTACCAGAAAACCAGTACCAGAAGTACCAGAGTACTAGAGGTACCAGAAGCACCAATATAGAAATCCATATGTCAGATTTGAAAGGGAAAAAGTTGTATTTTCTTAGATCCAAACACACCAGGTAGCTTGCCTCAGCCAAGCACATCTCCTGGTAAGTTCATTTTTTTATTTTGAGCACTTTCATTTTTCGGTCATTTTCCTAGCTCCAAGTAAAGATGTCTGCGAGCATTAAGCTTGTTGACAAGTTAGAAGGAGTGGAAAACTTTTGTGCGTGGAAGTATAGGATTGGCTTCATTCTTGAAGAGAATGAACTAGCAAGATTCGTCAAGGAAGAATTATCGGAACCCGAAGATGCTGCAGAAAAGGCAAAGCATCAAAAGGACACAATAAGGGCCAAAAGAATCATTACAGATTCAATTAAAGACCATCTGATCCCTGATGTGTCATCTAAGAAGACCCCAAAAGAAATGTTTGATGCCTTGACCAGACTATATGAAGGAAAGAACATAAACCGGAAGATGAATCTCAGAACTCAATTGAAGAATACAAGGATGCAGAAAGGAGAAATGATTCAAGAATATTTCTCCAGAATCTCAGAATTCAAAGAACAACTAGAAGCTATTGGAGATACCATAGATGAATATGAACTTATAATGACAGCCCTAAATGGTCTCACAAGACCTTGGGATGCCTTCATCCAGACGATATGTGCCAGAAATGAGAAACTGAAGTTCGACAACCTATGGGAAGAATGCATCCAATAAGAAACAAGAGTAACAAATCAGGAAGTGTTAGTAGCAAGGGATGATGATCAAGCCCTAGCTACTCACACCAAAGGAGGAAGGAAGAAACCCTACTTCCAAAAGGAGACTCATAAAGAGCCTCAACAATCAAATAAATTCAATCATAAAGAATCTCATCCAAGGAGATTTCAGAAGAAAGGACAATGAAAGGAAAGAGACTACTCATCTATACAA
>JASDQU010736699.1:154030-173240 GCA_032191745.1 Picea mariana | reverse complement strand
TCAGAGGCTGCTTTGACCCATGCCATTGAAAACTCATGTGAACTTTGGCATAGAATACTAGCCCACATCAACTACAAGGCGCTACCATACATATGAAAGGCGGTCATGGGTTCACCAGAACTCAAAGGTGATCATAAAGGCGTATGCAATGGATGTGCACAAGGGAAGAATATCAAGAACCCTTTTCTGAAGTAGGAAAACAAGATAGAAGGAGTCCCAGAACTCATTCATTCAGATGTGTGTGGCCCAATGCCATCATCCTCCATTAGCGGGTATGTATACTATGTATCATTAATTGATGATTACTCTCATAAAACCTGGATATATTTCTTGAAGACTAAAGATGAAGTGTTCAGTAAGTTTAAGGAATTCAAAGACTTGATAGAGAACCTTTCTGAAAGAATGATCAAGATACTCAGGTCAGATAATGGAGGAGAATATACCTCAAAAGAGTTTGTGAACTTTTCAAAAGATGTTGGTATCAAGAGGGAACTCACTACTCCCTATAATCCCCAAAAAAACAGTGTAGTTGAACGGAAGAACAGAACAATACTGGAAGTTTTGAAGACTATGATTTATGATCAAGATCTTCCTATGTGCTTATGGGCAGAAGCAACAATGGCAGCTGTTTACATGCATAACCGACTATCCCATAGTGCACTTGGGCTCAAGACACCAGAAGAGATGTTCACCGGAAAGAAGCTAGAGGTAAGCCATCTTAAAATATTTGGTTGTCCAGTGTTTATTCATATACCTAAAGAAAAGAGAAACAAGCTAGACCCTTCAGGAAAGAAGGGAATATTTGTGGGATATTGTGAGGTCTCTAAGCACTTCAGGATCTATACACCAGGTCAACATCACATTGAGATCAGCAGGGATGTGACCTTTGATGAAGATGCAGTGCTCAAGAAATCTAAAATATGCCAGCTTGAAGAGGTATATGAAGAGGTATATGAAGAGGAACCCGTAATCCCCCATACTACAATGAGGGAGGTTCCTAGAGCTGCAGAACCAGAGAGGGAAGTTGTAACTTCCCCTGATGAGGAACTTCTAGAAGACCATGATATAGTAGAAGTACAAGAACCTCCTCAGATGATTATCCTCCATAAAAGAAAGCCAGCCTTGGCTAGAGAGCTTATTCAAGATGGAGAGAAGTACGGTGTTCCCCAAGGAACCACAAGACAAGTGAAAAGACCAAAGCCATTCTCCAGTTATACGACTTTGATGTGTGATCTTCTAGAAGAGGAGCCTACCTGCTTTGAAGAAGCCATTCAGAGAAAAGAATGGGTAGATGCAATGACAGAGGCATACCAATCCATAATGAAGAACGAAGTATGGGAAATAGTTCCCAGACCGAAGAATAAAGATGTGGTATCCTCCAGATGGTTCTTCAAAATAAAACATGCTGCTAATGGAAGTATTGAGAAGTATAAACAAATATTTGTCACTCATGGCTTTTCCAAGAAGGAAGGCATTGACTATGAAGAGACATTCGCTCCTGAAGCCAGATACACTTCGATCAAGACCATCATAGCTCTTGTAGCTAAGATGAAGTGGAAGCTGCACCAGATGGACGTGAAGACAACTTTCCTAAATGGTGTCATCGAAGAGGAAGTGTATATAGAGCAACCTCAAGGAAAAAAGGTTGAAGACAGGAAGTCTCATGTCTGCAGATTGAAGAAAGCCTTATATGGATTAAAGCAAGATCCTAGAGCTTGGTATGGCTGTATAGACAGTTTCTTGATGAGCTTAGGCTTTACCAAAAGTAAAACAGACTCAAATATCTACTTCCAAATTATGAATAATGAGCCAGTAATCTTACTGCTATATGTGGATGACTTATTCTTAACTAGAGAAGAAAAGCTCATCGCTGAATGTAAAAGGAGACTTGCCTCGGAATTTGAAATGAAAGACCTTGGCCTAATGCATTACTTCTTAGGTCTTGAGGTATGGCAGAGTCCTGAGAAGATCTTCCTTAACCAAGGGAAGTACACGGTCAAAATCTTAAAGAGATTCAATATGCTGGAATGCAAGCCCATGAATACACCCATGGAAGCGAAGTTGAAGTTGTTGGTCGATACGTCGTCATAATTTATTGATGCCACACTGTATAGACATATTATTGGATAATTGATGTACCTGATGAACACCAGACCAGACATTTGTTTTGTCGTGAACGCCTTGAGTCAATTTCTGGTAGAACCTAGACATGTTCACCTAGTGGCTGCAAAACATGTGATGAGGTACCTCAAAGGTACAATAGATTATGGTCTCAGCTATGTTCCTTACTTCTGACCCAGTGTCAGACGTAAAGAAAGATGAGATGTTCCTTGCTTCTGACCAAGTTGTTAGACGTAAAGCAAGATGAGATGTTCCTTGCTTCTAACCCAGTGTCAGATGTAAAGAAAGATGAGATGTTCCTTTCTTCTGACTGAGTTGTCAGACGTAATGCAAGATGATATGATGAGACTAGCACTGAGCTTTCGTCTGGATAGCTGTGATGTAAAGCCAGTCTAGTATCCTACTTCCAACCTGATGGTTGCGATGTAAAGCAGGATGAGTATCTTGCTTCCATCTTGAGTGTTGTGACGTAAATCAGGACGATGAGATGAGACAAGCACTGAGCTTCCAACTTGATAGCTGTGATGTAAATCCAATCTTGTATTATGATGAGGTAGCCTTGGGCTATGATGATGATGATGTATCGGTTTTTATAATAATACATATTGATGCAGATGATGATGACATTCCTTGAGAATGATGATGCTGCTGATGAAGAAAACTTCCAATGATTTATAGATACATCAGCCAAGATGATATTGACGATGTTGTCCTCCCATTTGATGTTGTTGATGATGCTGTCCTCTTTCTCTCACATGATGTTGCTGAAGAATACCCTTCTTGTTAAGGGGGAGTGTTGAAATATTGTAAGTGCAAAGAGTATTCTTATTATTATTGATATATTATTCATAGGATCAATCCCCATTGTGGATTGATCATGTCAGTTATTGTAATAGGACCGAATCCCCTTTTGCGGATTGGTCAATAGACAAAATAGGCAGAATAAGAAGTCGACCCTAGCAGTTAATAAGGAGACCCAGAAATATAATAAAGGTGGGTTTACCCACCCAGTTGGAGAAGTTGGCCCTGCCAGTGAAGAGACACTTCACACGTGCTAGACTTGTATAAATAAAGGAGGATAGTGCCTCACTTGGACATAAATCACTTGCTTAGTTTGAGAGACAAGTTCTGATCTATTACCGACAAAGGAGAGAGAGAGTGGCGCATATCTTGGGAGAGGACTTTCTATTTTAGCATAGAGATCTCTTGGCATTGTATTGGCTATCTATATTAAGGAAGTTTTGCTGGGTTTTCTTCCCCTAGAGGGTTTCCCAAGATAAATGTTGTGTCTCTTATGATTGTGTATTTTTCTGTGATCTTGGATTATGCTATTGTTATCTAATGAAATGCAAACATCTATAATAATGGCTTAAACATTAACATTCTCTTTGTTGAAGGAAAATCTCCCTGCGGACAGGTAGATCTCCTCAAAGAACTAGAATCTTAACTCTAAGACAAAAAGTGCTTATCATGGTCACTGACTTCCTTTTAGATCTAGGTGGACTAGTGTGTGAGGAGGAAGGAGAAAATAAGTACCTTTTACCGGTGTTTGTCCCTGCATGCTCCGAATTGAGCTCCAATCTTTCGCTCCTTGATAAGCCCTGTAGACAAACAAAGTACAACAACTTCCTACTCTATCAAGATTAGTCTAAAATAGGTCTATCTACTAAAGAGACAAATTCATGTGAGATTGAACATGAATTAGAAAGAAACAGGCCAAGCAAATTATATTAATGAGGGCAAAATGTTGCTTACAATCGTATATGGAATGCGACAGTTTCGTCAAGTCCTCCTTGTCTACCCCTTGCTCAAAAGATCCATGATCTGAATGATGATAGCTTCACCGATTTCTCCCTATGAGATCATAGGTCTCTTGCTTCCAAATCGTCTCTGTTCCAGCACCACTTATAAGATCATAAGTTTGGTGTTATTCTCCCTTTCCATTCCCCCTTTCACCATGAGAAAGCTTGCTTATATAGCCTTAGAGAGGCTCAACAACTTGAGATATCCTTGGGTAAGTTGAGGATTTTCCTCCTTCAGTTAGGGATCATCCCTTAGATCATGGCTTGAATAGGGATTTGAATCCAACTTCCTTCAGGGATTGAAGGGATCTTCTCCAAAATCATCTCAACAAACCAACTACTACCCAGAATAGGCAGTGCTCCCTTAAAAGGGCCATCAGAGCGTTATAGCACTCCCTAGTAGTGTATAGGGGAGTGCCAACACTCTCTAAACCCATCAACGCTCCCTCAGAAGGGATATTAGAGATTTATAATGCTCCCAGACAGTGTAAGGGGGGACGCCAGCACTCCTAAGAGAGGTATAGGGGAGCGCTCTCCTCCAAAAACTTAGTTTTTGTGGTTCTTTCATATGGCAAGAGGTTCATAAGCCTGTTGACTCATTTCTCTTCTTCCAAATCAAATGTTTGAGGTGTTTCAAGTGTCCTTCTCATGTCATTATAGGCATGACATAGGCATCATGGCAGTATGCTTTCTTTGACACTTGCGATACTTGTAAGCAAAATGCGACACTTGCAACACTTATGATGACGACACTTGCGACACTATCAAAGTGAGTATTTTTTATGTGTAACAGATTTCCCCCCAAAGTATGAAGTTAGAAGATGAGAACTGATAACTGAAATGCTGTGTAGACTTTCAAGAAAGGGTATAGATGCAGAGAACCTGACAGAAGTTGCACACAAACATCCAACAAATATTATGACATGTTTCAAACCCAAGGCAGGCATACCTATGCTTGGGTGATCAATACTTGCAAGATATGGCCACCATAAAATACACTGCGGATCCATAATTGTATTGATAAAAGTTATAGCCACCGAAAATACACTATGGATCTATACTCCCATGACCTGAACTGATCGTAGCCACAAAGAATACACAGTGGGTCTACGAGATGACAAGACATAGCCACGACCAATAAAAAGTGGATCTATGTGACAGTATACGTGTCATTGTTCAAAAGAAATTCCATCGCAACCTGGGCAAAGTACAGAGTGATGACTCAACCCAGGGTCTTCTTTACTGATCCCGATGTAGTATGAATCTAACCATGTGAATAGATGTCCTGATGTTGAACATGGTAGAAACCACTTGATTACCGGTCAATGATGTAAATCATTAACAAGCGCGAGGGAGATCATCATTAATGTCAATGATTCCTAAGGTACTCTAGTACATTCCAACGAATGTGAATGGATGAGCTGGAGTCGAACATCCGTGGAATCATCTGATTAGAGGTCAATGATGTAAACCCACTGTCGAACTTGAGGAGGCTTGCCATTGAGGCATGTAGGTCCCAAAGTACTAACTGGTTTCTAAGGCTAGTTCCTGGATAATGTGTTGAAGTCGACAGGAATAGACTCGTTGAAGGAGGGCCTTGATGTATCCCCCATCAATGACACGAAACAGACACATAGATGTAATTGGTAGATCAAATGAACATGGAATGACATGGGTATTGAGACAAGATATTTGTGATGGCTGACTCTCAAGGCAGATACTTCCCTTGAACACTAAGGCACAACAACATAAACATGACATGGACCAAAACATGATGATGCAATGGATACTGTGACTTTCATCGGGTGACCCAAAGGAGTAAGAGAAACTTAGAGGATTGGTTCAGTGCAGAGGTTCAGCGGATTAAGATATACGCAAAAAAAAAGTGTCGTGTTCAAGGGCGACTCTAAGAGTTACTTGGTAATGTTCTCAAAAACTGCTTGGCTTTCTTCCTTCAATTTTTTCCCCCATCCAGATAGACGAGTACCTCTTTTTAATTTAACGAGCTCGAGGAGGATAACACATGATCGATAAAACTCACCTTCGGTAAGTTCCTCTTCCTTTGTTTAATGAACTGGAAGAAGTAAGGGTTCTATCCCATATGGGCCTATCGATGTTTTGTTTAGCGAGTCCAAAGACAGAAAACTCGAAGGTTTTTCATGATTATAGAGTCTGGAAAAACACTTAAAAGAGAACTCTCTCAGTTCCTTTTTCGTAAAGTAGTCTGACGAGACTGAAAAAGATATAAACTATTGCTCGACAAGCGTTTTCTTCAAATACTTTAACGAGTGTGAAGAGAACAAGGTCGCTCGACAATATTTTCATCTTTAGAGAGTCTGAAAAGAACTTAAAGATGACTCTAGTGGGGTTCCTTTTTCGTGTATCCATACAGGTACAAAAAAGAGATAAAAGTCTACCTGAATGCATTCTCATGTATTTACGAGCACGAGAAAGAACAAAGACTAAGCTCGGTATTCCCCCAGCATGAAAGCTAGTGGCTTAATTCCAGAATGATCAACAAAGGCTGGAGACATGCCCTCCAAGCTTCAATTCATTCACCGGCTCTGAGGTTGTCACCAATTTCTCTACGGGATGAGAAAAAGGAGAAGGGTGGATGAAAAGGAGTTTCAAGAGAGGTGATTGTTTCATTGTTTAACTAGCTTGACACAAGAAAAGAACTATGCTCAAGGCCTCTATTTCATTTTTTAACAAGCTTGCCATAGAGAAGATAAACTATGATCGTGGTTTCTCCCAGATCATGGCTTCCAAGAGGAGAATGCTCTGGAAGGGTACCATGTCAATGGATAAAACATGGTCATGGCCTCTAGGAGATCTTCGCTGGATGGAAGATAATCACTCGAGAAGGAACACATGTCGAGGGCCGCGATAGGAGTAAGGAGATCAGGCTCCAATAATCCTACCGAAGAAATCACCATGTCCACCATCGGATCTAAATCATCGAAATTTGAAAGCATGGGAGATGATGAAAAATCAACACCAGGAGGGGAGATAGACGGTATATCTGCCCGAATTTCTTCACGAGCGGAAAGAAAAGAGGATCGGTGACAGTTATTATCCCGATGTAACTTTCCAATGGGAAACATTTCCGGAATAGATTCATTTGAAGGAAAAGTTGGAGAAATGTAGGCGATCACAGACGACAAGGAACTCAACTGTGATTGCATCGAGGAACTATCAAGTGACAATAGATGTTGGGCATACGACGAGGGAGAAGCGGATAGGATAGAAACGTATGAGGTTTTGGCTGGACTAAGTGGCACGGTGTCACTTAATGCATCGAATCCCAATGGACGAGGTACAATCCAAGGGTCAGATGATTTCAAAGATTGATAAGCCGTAGTCGAAATCATATCGACGGTGGCAATATGATGTGTAGTCGGTGGAAGTGGTGTAGGGAAGGTACCCACGAGGCTAGAATACTTCAGTAATCCAACACCAACGCTTTCATACGTGATCTTGTGGTCTCCCAAGAAAGGAATATTGTTGGTAGCGGGAGCGCGAGCATCGGTCGTGCAGAAATCCAACTGATCAACAGTGACAATTTTTCCCCGATGAGGAAATTGGACACATCGGAAAACTGACGAGGCAATGACAGTCATAGCATAAAACCAACTTCTTCCAAGTAACAAGTTGTAATCGAGGGGAGAATCGACCACCTCGACATCAACAGTAATAGTTTTGCCACCCAATTGGATGGGCAGGGATTGTAAAAGCCCATGGGGATGAAAACCACGCCCATCAAAGGTGCGTAACATCATTGGGTATTTTTTGAGTGCTGGTGATTTTAAACCTTTCCAACATGCTAAAGACATGACACAATTTGAGGCTCCCTCATCCAGAATAGTTCAATGGATTTGTTGATTGTGAACAACAACATCAACTTGGAAAGCAAGTTGGTGGGAGAGTCGAGACACATAATTATCTAGGTTAAACATGATCTGATTGGACGACTCAAGATCAACACCACCAAGAGTGGTCAAGAGCATTCTACATTGGTTGGGACAGTGCTATAGAACTTCTAACGCAGACATAGCACACGGTGCTTGAGCCAAATCTTCAACAATGTTGTAGTTTTGGGCAGTACGTGAACTAGGATTAAATATAGCTTTGCGGATAGTGCTCTTAGGAGGACGTAAGATAGAGTCGAACGTGGTTTTCTCAATATGGAGTGGTCCAGACGGAGGAGTAACTGATGGAAGGCTAACGGAGGATGATGATGGATCCAGTAAAGTGTTGGCACCGTTAGTGTCTTTTCCTTTTTCAGGGTTACCTGGTGTGTCGTAAGTATTAGAGAGAGTGGTCAAATTGATCCCATTAAACATATAGATATGTGCACTCGATGAGGCCTCATCATTAGGATCGCTAGAACTACCCCCAGGAGAGGGGGTTTGAGCAACCATGGATTGCTGCTGCGGAAAATATCCCTGCAGACAGGTAGATCTCCTCAAAGAGATAGACTCTTAACTCTAAGATAGAAAGTGCTTATCATGGTCCCTGACTTCCTTTTAGATCTAAGTGGACTAGTGTGTGAAGAGGAAGGAAAAAAGAAGTACCTTTTACTGGTGTTTGTCCCTGCACGCTCCGAATTGAGCTCCAATCTTTCGCTCCTCGATAAGCCCTATAGACAAACAAAGTACGACCACTTCCTACTCTATCAAGATTAGTCTGAAATAGGTCTATCTACTAAAGAGACAAATTCATGTGAGATTGAACACGAATTAGAAAGAAACAGGCCAAGCAAATTATATTAATGAGGACAAAACATTGCTTACAACTGTAGATGGAATGCGACAGTTTCGTCAAGTCCTCCTTGTCTACCCCTTGCTCAAAAGATCCATGATCTGAATGATGATAGCTTCATCGATTTCTCCCTATGATATCATAGGTCTCTTGCTTCCAAATTGTCTCTGTTCCAGCACCACTTATAAGATCATAAGTTTGGTGTTATTCTTCCTTTCCATTCCCCCTTTCACCATGAGAAATCTTGCTTATATAGCCTTAGAGAGGCTCAACAACTTGAGATATACTTGGGGAATTTGAGGATTTTCCTCCTTTAGTTAGGGATCATCCCTTAGATCATGGCTTGAATAGGGATTCGAATCCAACTGCCTTCAGGGATTGAAGGGATCTTCTCCAAAATCATCTCAACAAACCAACTACTGCCCAGAATAGGCAGCGCTCCCTTAAAAGGGCCATCAGAGTGTTATAGCGCTCCCTAGTAGTGTATAGGGGAGCGCCATCACTTCCTAAACCCATCAACGCTCCCTCAGAAGGGATATCAGAGCTTTATAACACTCCCAGATAGTGTAAGGGGGGGCACCAGCACTCCTAATAGAGGTACAGGGGAGCGCTCTCCTCCAAAAACTTAGTTTTTGTGGTTCTTTCAGATGGCAAGAGGTTCATAATCCTGTTGACTCATTTCTCTTCTTCCAAATCAAATGTTTGAGGTGTTTCAAGTGTCCTTCTCATGTCGTTATAGGCATGACATAGGCATCATGGCAGTATGCTTTCTTTGACACTTGCGACACTTGTAAGCAAAATGAGACACTTGCGACACTATCAAAGTGAGTATTTTTGATGTGTAACACTCTTCTCCTTAGTGAAGAGAAAATATGCATTCTAATATTTCAGATCATAAATAAGATAATAGAAGCAAAAGAGATCCTGTGAAACTACATAAATGTTTCCTTGTCACTGGTTCTGAAATGTATTGTAGTACACAAAACCATATGTTGTGAACTTAACTATGATGAAATCAACTATAGCTTCGATTGACATTTCTTGTTTTATTTAGAAAATAACATGGAATGAAGATCGTTGAATCATCCATGTACACTTCTTATAAGAATCCTTGGCTATCTTTTGTGAAGTTCTTTCGAACAAAACACTGACGCTGGTAATAATTCCAATGACCACCACCACTTAGACTGCAAGATTATCTAGTCCACCTTATTTCAATAAAATAATTGTATTGTCTTTGAAAGCGTCTGGTTCGAAACACTCAAGTCAAAAAGTAATGACATTTAACTGACAACCATAGGATGTGATAGCCATATAGGAGCTAGGGATTGTGTTATTGTTAAGACTCCGACGTACATAAAATCATTTTTTTTAAATCATAATAACCTTCTTTTTTCATGTTGTGATCTTTGGGCATCATGGGACATTCCTCGAAAGTTCGCAAGTAAATTTTTAAAACCTGCGCAACAAGAGCATCAAATTGTTAGTTGATGTCAGGTGCTATGGTATGGTGTATGGATGAATAATACAATTAAACAATTACCTATGTTTGAAAAGGAGCACTGAGTAGAGAGGTTAATGAAAGGGAACTCAAATTTCCTTATAAAGTTCCCAAAAACAATTTGAGTGCCCGTGATGCATGGTGCATAGGAATATGAAAAATAATAACTTGCAGAAGATTTAATAGAAAGAAAATCATCGCATGTGGTCCTTCTCCAAAATTTCAAGAACGAATAGTTGGAATACAAGAATACTTTGAATATGAGTGGGTAGAGGCAAAGAAACACTCTACAATGCATAGTGAAACAGATTTTTATTTCTGAATGAGTGAAATGGTTACATAGCTTGTTTATATAGAGAAAATGGAAGCATCTATAGGATCCAGAGCTTTCCCGAAATGTTCTAGAGTGTCGGTGGAAAGGAATTATCTAGAAAGGAGTCGAGGCGTCGATGTGGTAGGTAGAGAAATTAATTTCTCCAAACACTCCCCTCCTAATTTCTACTAATAATTACATCAATATTTACAATGCCCAATGCTTCTCTTAAATACTCAAATTGGTCTTATGCTAAAGCTTTTGTAAATATGTCTGGAAGTTGCTCCTTTGATCTGCAATGTTGTAGGATGAGTTCTCCATTGTTGACAAGTTCTCAAATGAAGTGATATCTTGTGTCAATATGCTTAGTCCTCTTGTGAAAAACATGATTCTTTGATAGTGAAATGGTAGAATTGTTGTCACAATAGATTGTAGTAGGCTCCTCTTGATTATGCATTAAATCCTTCAATATTCTTCGCATCCAAACTGCTTGACATGCTATTGATGTACCTGCTACATACTCTACTTTTGCTGATGAGATTGTCACTATTGGTTGCTTCTTTGATGCTCATGCAACAACTCCTGTTCCAATATGAAATGTATATCCATATGTGCTCTTTCTGTCATCAATGCTTCCTGCAAAATCACTATCTGTGTATCCAACCAGCTGCGGATTATTTGAAGTGGAATACAAAATGCCATGATTCATAGTCCCTGCAATGTATCTTAATAACCTTTTTCCTGCTTGCCAATGTGAATTCTTTGGTGTGTCCATGAATCTAGAAATCAAACTGACTCCATACATTATATCTGGCCTAGTCATTGTCAGATACATCAAACTTCCAACCAATTTTATGAATATGGTTGAGTCAAAATCCATCTCATTTTGTTCTCTACTTAGTTTTGTGCCAACTGCCACAGGTGTAGAAACTGGACTGCAGTTTATCATTCTAAACCTTTTTAGAACATCTTTTGCATATTTACTTTGACAGATGAAAATGCCTTTATCATTTTGTGTGACTTCAATGCCAAGAAAATAGTTCATTAACCCCAAGTCTGTCATCTCAAATTCCTTCTTCATTGTTGATTTAAACATATCAATAGAGAGATTACCTGTATAGATCAAATCATCAACATATAGGAAAACAATCAAGATCTAGCCTTGTTCATTGACTTTGGTGTATAGTGTAGGCTCACTAGTGCTTCTTATGAATTCATTTTTTTATCATGTATGAATCTACCCTGCTATACCAAGCCCTTGGTGCTTGCTCCAATCCATAAAGAGCCTTCTTCAACCTATAAACCTTGTCTTCTTGAACTTTTACTTCATACCCTAGTGGTTGTTGCACATAGACTTTTTCTTCTAAATATCCATTCAAGAAGGCTGATTTGACATCCATTTGATAAACTTTCCAATTATGTTGAGCTGCAATAGCTAGTACCATCCTAATTGTGTCAAGTCTTGTTACAGGTGCAAATGTTTCATTGTAATCAAATCCATATTCTTGTGCAAATCATTTAGCTACCAATCATGCCTTATGTTTGTCAATTTCTCCGTTTGCTTTATATTTAGTTTTATACACCCATTTCACACCTATGCATTCTTTCTCCTTAGGTAAATCAACTAGATCCCATGTACCATTTTTCTTAATAGAATCCATTTCTTCATTCATTGCATTAATCCATTTTTCTTCCTTAATTGCATCTTCAAAGTATATTGGATCTTGAGTAAATAGATCAAATTCGGATTGCAAATCTATCCTATCTCCTTGACCATATATTTCTTGCAAGCTTCTATTCTTTTTTCCTCTTAATCTTGATCTTAATGATTCAAGTGTAGGATTTGAATCATAACTTACTTGTGCACTTGATGTTTTTACTTGCTCACATTGTCTTTGTGAGTTTTCTTCTTGTGGAATTCTTGATGGTATTCCTCCTTGCTCATTTGATTGTTCTCCTTGACCTTTTTCTCCTTGTTCTTCATAAAGTATTCTTGTACCTATAATTGTCTTGTCTATATTGCCATCCCATGATTCTTCCTCTTTGAATACAACATCTCTACTTACAATGACTTTCTTGGTTATAGGATTAAACAACTTATATGCCTTAGATTGTTCATCATAACCAATAAAAATGCATTTTTCACTTTTATCATCCAATTTACTCCTTGTTTGTTTAGGTACATGTGCATATGCAATGCAACCAAATACTCTAAAATGAGAAACACTATGATGCTTACCACTCCATGCCTGTTGAGGAATCATGTCCCTCACAATCTTTGTTGGACTCCTGTTCAATATATAAACTGCACAAGTTATGGCTTCAACCCAATATTCATTAGATAGATTCTTGCCTTTCAACATGCTTCTTGCCATCTCCATTATTGTACGATTCTTCCATTTTGCAACACCATTCTGTTGAGGTGTATAGCTTGTAGTGAATTGTTTCTTTATTCCATGATACCTGCAATAATCCAAAAACTCATTTGACTTGTATTCTCCTCCTCTATCTGATCTTAATATCTTAATAGATAGGCTACTCTGTTTCTCAACTAATGCCTTGAATTCCTTAAACTTGTTAAATGTTTCAGATTTGTATTTAAGAAAATAAACCCTTGTTTTTCTACTATAGTCATCAATGAATGTCAGAAAATGTATGCTCCCCCTTAATGATGGTGTCTGCATTGGACCACACAAATCTGTATGCACAATTTCTAACGGTGACCAAGCTCTATATGACTTCTCTTTTGGAAATCTTAACCTATGTTGCTTGCCCAAAGTAAAACTTTCACATGAACTAACTGGTACTTGAATAGGTGGTAAACCTTTTACCATTTCATTTCTTTGCAGCAAACACAATCCTTTAAAGTTTAGATGGCCATACCTTAAATGCCATATCCATGCTTGATCTTGACTTGATGCCTTGAAACTTTCTCCTATATTTCATCTTCCTCTACCTCTGCCAAATGCCATTTGTGTTTTAAATGCATGCTCCAATGAGGTATTGTCATTCCTGTTCAACCCGTCTTCATAATTTTTCAAGGAGCCAACCAACTCATCCATAGAATATTTAGTTAAATCTTTAGATTCTTCAATTACCACAACAATTGCATCAAATTTTCTAGGAAAACTTCTTAAAACCTTTTCTACAACCTTCTGATCTGCTAGCTCATCACCATTTTTCCTTATTTGATTAACCAATTCCATAACACGATATGTACACTGATCTATTGAATCAGAATCTTTCATTTGCAAGTTTTCAAATTCCCTTCTAAGTGCTTGAAGTTTGGCAATTTTTACCTTGCTAGTGCCTTAATATGTTGTCTCTAGAATGTCCCATGCTTGCTTGGTTGTAGTGGCTGGTTTAATCCTTCCAACAACTGAATCGTCCAACGCTTGCCCAAATATCTGCAAAGCTCTTTTACTCTTTTGCCTATTTTCATCAAGCTTTTTCTTTTCATCAACACTCAAAACAGTCTCATCTTGTGGTTCCGTATAGCCACTCATTACTATATATGTTAGATCATATGAATCAAATGCTAATTTCATTCTAAATGCCCAATTATCATAATTTTTCCCAGAAAATGTTGGGATCATAAGTTGGTAAAACATGCTTGATGCCATTCTCTTTCAAAAAATCAAGCCCAAAATTTTTCCAGCAAAATAGACACAAAGATTATGGTAAAAGAGGTTAAATGCTCTTTACAAATCTTCTTGCAATTTATTCCTTCCCTACTCCCGTAAATGTCTTGGAGTGCTTTCAAACACAAAACCTTCTACACACTTTACCAATGTGTGTAACAATCTAACAATCTTGCGGACTTCAACACTATGCAATAAGAAAGTCAACTATCACCCATTTTTTTATTTTATATATAAATGTATGCACATGGCCATATATCATAAGCACCCTCCAAAAAAAAATTATGCCAAAAAGATGTTAAATATTTTGATTCAAATCCAAAATATCAGCAAATCAGAACCCCTTATGCAGATAGCTTTTAATTAAGTAAAATCATGATAGAAATTTACTACCGAATATAATGAAGACACTCCAAGATATGCAGGCCTCCAGCAACAGGGGCTCACAGTGGACAACAAATATTTCACACCTCAACACAGATCGATTTTTTGCTCAGCACACACAGAGAGACAGTAAACTGGCTCAATCTGCCCAAATTCTCCTAGCTCTGATTTCTCTCAGCTAACTTGGAAGCTACGCCTCTCCAACAACTCGCTCAAACTCGACGGCTCTGCTGAACTCTTATTGCTCTTCTGGAAGCTGCGGCTTCCTCAACACAATGCACAAAACTCTCCAAATCTTACTGCAGCTCAATGCACAGACTATTAATACCGCTCTTCAGCTTTCACGGCTCCTTGCTCTTCAGCTCTCACAACAAAGCTCTCCTGCTCTGATACCACGATGAGTGGGCAGAGGCAAAGAAACACTCTACAATGCACAGTGAAACAGATTTTTATTTCTGAATGAGTGAAATGGTTACATAGCTTGTTTATATAGAGAAAATGAAAGCATCTGGAGGATCCAGAGCTTTCACGAAATATTCTGGAGTGTCGGTGGAAAGAAATTCTCTAGAGAGGAGTCGAGGCGTTGGTGTGGTAAGTAGAGAAATTAATTTCTCCAACATAATACTCTCCTATTAATTTAAATTGCTAGAATTCTGTTATCATCGGTCATTGTAAGCGTTGCTCGCCACCCCACTCACCACCTATTGAAATTTTGTCACAACTGTGACACTTGTGACATTAGACGTCTTCAACCTTCAACTGAAACAGTTACAGAACATAAAACCTCAGATTTCGGCTTCGGATTTAATGCTTAGAGTTGTGACATCAAACGTCTTCAACCCTCAACCTAAACAGTTACGTAACAGAAACAGTTACGGAATGTATAGCCCTAGATTTCGGCTCCAGATATATCATTGTAACAGTGAAATTCCAAAATTTTGAATTTCTTTAATTTTTAAAAGGCTAATTTTGACTACGACGATGTAATTGATAGTGGTTGTACATTTGTCATGGTTCTTCAATCTAGTTAAGAAGACTCTTCATGCTCCACCCCAGATTATAAGAGGTTATTATGACTATAGGCATAAATATTATGTATACTATAAATATTATGTATTTCCTAGTTGTTTTGCTTCCAAAACAATTTGTGAATTTTTTTATTATCAGTGGTAATCTTTGGAAGGTTAAATTAGATGAAAGTTAACTCAGATGATGTTTTAAATGTTCAACTAACATATATCTTCTATATATCCAAAAGACCATTCCTGGATTTTTGCTGCAATTATATAGTGTTAAATATAATGTAACCTCAACAGGCTGACTATACACTGCCAGCTATCCTGGCCAGTTGTACTTTCTTTTCTTGATTTTCTTGAGCCTATTTAGCTCAGCTATTTTCCTTTTACACATCACTTCTTCATTAACTCTTCTCATTGTACTTTCTCCTTACATTCTCAATATACTGAATAATATTTCTGCTCTATTCTTTCTCTCTGCATTTCTTGCTTCACAATTTATCATGGTATTAGAGCAACAACAGTAAGACTCTTCACATAGGCTGGAGAGCAACACGATCCTCACAGCGCAGAGCTTACATGGATCATGAGAGCATGGGACACAGTCTTTTCACAAGGCTTGGAAATTTGTTCGTCATCCTCTCAAAAGATCATCGCAGGAAACTCCCATAAGGAAGCAAAGCGCTATACGCTCAAAAGATCGAGGAAGCAGAGATTGTAGAAGGAGAAAGTTTAAAGATTTGTGAACAATTTCAGATTCGTCAAATATTCATGAAGAAGAGCTGCAGGAGGCATGAACATTTGAAGAATTCAAAGAAATTCGTTCAAATTAGTGAAAGGTTGTTGAAGAAGGCAAAATCTTTTAAAGAATTTCGGGAATTGTCTCAAATCCATCAAAGATTGTTGCAGAGAACATAATGCTTCAAAGAATTCGTGTAATTCTTTCAAATCTGTGAAAGATTCACGAATTTTCTTCCATAGGAGAGAATCTTTGCAAGAATAGTAAAGAACTCACGAAAGAAGCCAAGAACGAGCAATTGCAGCCATAAGATCCGTCCTGCAATAAGATCTGAGGTGAAAATTCAGTTCAAAAGGGACAAGGTGAGCGCAGAAAAGACGAAAGAATCATAGTCGTTAGATCTTGCGTAGAGGACCGATAGCCATCGGATCCATGAGAAAGTGCATGAGGTTTAGTCATCTGGAGCGCACAGGAGAAAAGATGACTTGCGAAGTCACGAAATCTAAAAATCATCTAGACCATCCATCAAGGAGGACACGTGGCGAGATCTTGGCATTTCGCTGACTCGCAGGGTGTAAAGATCAGAAGATTGTTGTGAGAATTCGCGAATCACGAAATCCAGATTCATTCTAGACTGTTGGATCGAGAAAGATCTTGAGTCGTTGATCTGACTCTATCGCAAAATCAGGAATTGGGAGTTGGACGAGCAAAGGAGACTGCACTTCAAACCCCAATACGCAAAATCCCGAAATCATCTGGACCATCCATCAAAAAGGACATGTGGCAGCAGATCCAAGCACCATCAAAATTTTGACATTTCAGAGTTCGGGATATCGAAGGTCTTGTTGACAAAGGTCGGGACACTCCACGGCGAAAGTCCCGAAATCCTGAAAAGATCACAGTCATCCATTCGTTGGGACACGTGGCGGAGATTGAGGAAACCATCGATATTTCAGCTACCGGGGTTTCAAGTTGACAGAGGATTTGTGTCATCGAGGGTCGCAAGTCGTGAAATCGAAAAACGCAGGAGGACCGTCCATCTTGAGGAGACATGTGGCAACAATCCAGGATTTTGGGAGATTTTCTGAAAGGAGAAGGACACTTTGCCATTTCGTTGTTCTGCGTATCGGTATTTCGGGGGTCAAGAGGACAGGAGATCGAGCGCTTGAGTCACGAAACCCCAAAACAAGACTGTGTTCTTATGAGAAGCGGTCACATGGACCAGAGGTATAGCCTTGGGGATAATTGTTGTTAAAGCTATTTCGGCAAATCGACATTTTGGAGATCGGAAGGACGAAGGGTCAAGGACTTTGGACATCGGGAAACAGGAAATTCCCAATCACGAAAAGACATTAGCGCTTTAACATTTAGGCACGTGGTCACATTGCATGGAGACTAAGGGCCAATCCAAGGCCGTTAAGCTCTCTTTGGCATTTCAGCGACCGAAAGTTGGAGAGAAAAGAGTTCGAAGGACTCGCATACAACAGTCCCGAAGTCCTGAAGGACAAAATTCCGAAGTCACTGCAAATTACACGCAGGAGACAGGTAAATACAATTTTTTTCCAACTTTTTTTCGGTTTTGCTAAATTTGTTAAAAATGGCGACGTCTAGCAATTTAGGACCAACTCAGGGTCCGATTCTTCTTGGAAATAACTATGAGTTCTGGTCTCTTCGAATGAGATCGTTCTTGCAAGAAAAAGAGTGCTGGGATCCAGTGGATCTTGGATATGTGGAACCAGATCCATCAGACCTTGCCGCCATGACAAACCAATAGAGAATTGCTCAGGCAACTCAAAGGAACAGAGAAAATAAAGCTAAATTCTGGATTCAAAATTCTATGGATGATTCGATTTTCTCAAAAAACACAGGTGCTGGTACTTCAAAACAGGCCTGGGACATCGTTAAATCAGCCTACGAAGGCAATGACAGGGTCAAAACAGTCAAACTACAGACCTTGAGGACACAATTCGAGACTTTAAGAATGACAGAGTCTGAAAATGTGGATCAGTTTATGACCAGATTCATGGGAATCGTGAACTAGATCAGATTTATTGGTGAAGCCATCACTGATCAACGCATAGTTGAGAAAGTCATCAGAAGTTTACCAAAAAAATTCGAAATGGTTGTTACAAAAATCCTTGAATCCAAGGATCTGTCACGTTTTTCAACAGATGAATTAATCGGTTCTCTGGTGACACATGAGACCAGACTGCATCTCACAAATGAGTCAATTGCCAATGCCTTCAAAACTCAATTCTCCTTCAACAGAGGGAGAGGTAGAGGAAGAGGCAGAGGTCACCAAGGAAGAGGGAATACTACAAGTGACCAACACTCGAATGGAGGTAACAGACAACAGAGCCAACATCAAAATTTCCAAGGTCACAGACAACAACACCAGAATCAGAATTTTCAGCCTCAAAGAGGCAGAAGGAGAAGATCAAATGAAAAATCAAGCATACAATGCTATTACTGCAAAAAATATGGGAACTATGAATCTGAATGCCGGAAGAAGCAGACATATTGCAAGATACCAGATATATAAAATATGCAGAACAGAAACTAAATGCTAGAAATAACAGAATAACATTGAAATATCCAGCATAATCTTCTCAATACACAGAAACGATATATGAAATAGCAACAGAAATAGCACTTGAACAGAAATAGCACTTGATTCAGATAACAATGTTCACAGGCCTCTTCGAGGGGGCAACCTCCAATCGAGCAGCGCTCTGTTACAATAATATCCAAGCTAGCGTTCTCAATACCCTCGACTCCTATTTATACTAAAAAGAAGCATCTAGAGGAAGATCCTTCTAGAAACGGAAGCTTCTATTAGGTCTTCTTACATCCGCCTTATTCTATTTTATTGAAAGGTCTTATTAATATTGACCTTTATTACATCCGAATACATTGATCTACCTATGTGCGG
>JASDQU010736699.1:120489-153930 GCA_032191745.1 Picea mariana | reverse complement strand
TTACCAAGCATGGGGCCTTCATATGGACCGAGAAATCATAGGAAGCCTTTGATCACATGAAGGAAGTCATGGGCACTTGTCCAGTGTTGGCACTACCAAAATTGCTCTTGCCATTTGTACTAGAGTGTGACGCATTCGACAAAGGGATCGGTGTAGTTTTGATGCAAGGAGGACACCCCATTGTATTCAAGAGCTGGAAGCTTAGTCAACCTGAGAGGTTGTACTCCATTTATGACAAGGAAATGTTGGCAATCATGCATGCCTTGACCAAGTTCAGACAATATTTGGTTGGCAACAAATTCGTGGTCAAGACCGATCACAACAGTTTGAAGTATTTCCTTGAGTAGAAGGACCCTAGTGAGAACCAACAGAAATGGGTGACAAAGGTACAAGAATTTGACTTTGACATAGAGTATGTCAAGGGGAAGAAGAACATTGTGGCTAATGCACTATCGAGGAGACTTGCGGCATGTTCTTTGATGGAGATTTCAGCATATTGAAAATCCCACTTGTTAGTGGAATATTCCAAAAACAAGTTTACTTGTGAGGTGATGGATGGGCAGATACATGATGACCAGTATAGGGTCATTGACGATGCCATATTTTACAAGGATAGAGTTTACTTGGTGCCAAATTCAGGGCTTAAGAAAAAGATCCTCACCACAATTCATGATTCACCTCTAGCGAGCCATCAGGGGTTTTTCAAAACCTACAGACAGATCAGAGAGAAGTTCTCATGGAAGGGCCTCAAACATGACATTATGAGACATGTCAGTGAGTGTGTGACTTGCCAGGAGAACAAGTCAGAGCATACTCTTCCAGTAGGGCTACTTCAACCACTCCCCATTTCAGAGAAGAAATGGGAGAGTATATCTATGGACTTCATCATGGGTCCACCCAAGTTCCAGGGTAAGGACTGTATCTATGTAGTGGTCGACAGATTGACCAAGTTTTCTCACTTCTATGCCATATCGATAGAGTACAATGCAATTTAGGTAGCCTGAATTTTCTTCAGGGAGGTCTTCATACTTCATGGTTTTTCGAAGAACATCATCAGTGACGGGGACAATAGATTCATAGGGACATTTTGGAGAGAGTTGTTTTGGTTGGTCAGGACAGAGTTGACACCTAGCACCAGCTATCACCCTCAGACAGATGGAAAAACTGAGATTGTCAACAAGTGGGTTGAAGGGTATTTGAGAAACTATGTAGGAGGACAACAAAGAACGTGGGTAAAGTGGTTACATTTAGGAGAACATTGTTACAAAACCACCTTCCACATGTCCATTGGTATCACACCCTTCCGAGCATTGTACGGATATGATGCTCCCACTTTGGTAGACTTGGTCTTCGAGGAGAGAAGATATCCCAAGGATAAGGATTGTATCATAGAGAGTCAAGAGATTCTCAATTTGTTGAAAGAGAACCTGAAGACGACGCAAAACCGACAGAAAATAAGTGCGGACAGGCACAGGATAGAGCGCATCTTTGAGGTTGGAGATTTGTTTTTTTTGAGACTCCAACCCTATAGACAATCATCTCTAAAGAAGAGTGGCGATGATAATTTCAAGCCCATATTTTATGGTCCTTACAGGATTATGTGCTGAGTAGGTGAGGTTTCTTACGAGCTAGAGCTTCCAGAGGGGAGCAAGATTCATAACGTGTTCCACGTGTCTTGCCTCAAAAAGGTAGTGGGACAATTCATTAGGACATCAGAGGAGCTTCCCCTGTTGGATGAGGAGGGATAGTTGGAGTCAGTTCTGGAGGAGGTTTTGGAGTTCCAGGAATGGAAACTGAGGAGCAGAGTCATCATAGAGTGTTTGATCAGATGGAGAGGGATTCTAGTAGAGGATGCTACTTGGGAGAGAAAGCAAGTGTTGCAGCACCTTGGACTAGTATTGCTTGAGGAAAATCAATTTCGAGAAGGGAGGAAAGTAATGTCCCTTTCCAAATAGGATTTGTAGAGAGGAGGCTTAATGGTCTAAACCACCCTGTTAGACTATAGCCAGGGCCAAAGAGGGGTAAACAGGGTTACTAAAGGTCACTCCAGTCATAGGTGTTATATTTGGAAAGTGACATTGAGCTAAAAAAGGTTAAAAGAACTTTTAAGTCATTATGAGATAAAAATATAAGTCAACAGTGAATTAGGGTTTCAGCAGTGATTTATGGTTTTGGAAGTCAACAGTGAATTAGGGTTTTATCATGATTTAGGGTTTTGGAAAGATATAAAGGAAGGGTTAGCGACCTAATTCATCATTATGCAGATTATGACTTGTCATTGAGGAGAAGCGGCGCATCTCAAGAGAGATAGTTCAGTGTATTCCAGGAGGAAGACACCAGTTGGTTGATTTTGGTGTTGAAAGACACACCCTAGTCACCGGGAAGATCATCCAAGTCTTCCATCATTCTTCATTGATTCCGCAGTGCTCCCATATTTTGGGTATTATCTTTTAGTTGCTTATTTGTATTCCGGCTAAGATCCTTTTGTCTTTTCATCTAGCCAAGTGTTGCTATTTTATTCAGTTGCAATTGCTTATTTATATTCTAGCTAAGATCCTTTGTATGTTTTTCTAGTCAAGTATTGTCAGTTATTAAACTTCATTCAGCCATTTTGTAATCCACAGAGATATCATAATACAAACTTTGTAGTCCTTTGTCGCGTTTATTATTTGTATGATCATTTATACGCTGTAAACCTTTGATCCTACACACACATTAGCAACGTTTCCTAGACTAGCCAAGTCAAGAACATTACAGGCTGCCAGATTATCCCCCCTCGTTCTGCCATCCCAACTACATGATTTGCCCCAAAATTATAGCCATAGGATTAAGCTCTATGTTGTTGAAGGGAACGTTTCATCCCAGAGGCATCTGTATTGGTTCAACAATTTCGTCAACCTAGAGGAGGTAGACTATGCAAATGAAAAAAAGAGGTTGTTCACACAAATCCTTTCACGGGAGGTGAGAAAATGGTTCAAATCCCTCCCGACAACAAGCATTCGAGATTTCACCGTGTTCTAAACTTTTTTCATTACTAGATGGGGAGACAAGAAGAACCCCTTACAGCTTTTGACACAATACAATAATATGAAGAGGGCATCGAAGGAGATGGTGCAATAATTCTCAACTCGTTTCATGCGGGTTTATAACTCGATTCTTGTAGAATTCTATCCACCCCTGGGGGTTGCGTAGTTTCGATATGCTGACTCCTTCGACAAATATTTCTCCTTGTTGTTGAGAGAAATAAGATCAACAAATCTAGATGATATGATGAGAGACACAATCAAAGTCGAGGTGAACATGATAGTGTCAGGGTAGATCAAACATATATTCAATAGAGGCAATAATAAACCCCAAGGAGACACACAACCATCGACATCTCGGTCTTTAGATGACAAATTTGACTTGATGATGAAGACGATGGAGAAAATTATGGAGAGAATGTCCATGGGAGACAAACCTGTTGCTCGAGGACAACAAGACCCCCATCCCAGAAATCAAAACCTCCAAAGGGGTCAAGTTCATCAGATTAGACAGAGGGGGTAGAGAGATTAGGGTGATCAACATACAAGGCCTCTATTACAAAATAATTACACAGACGAGGACTTTGATCAGATGTTCGAAGACCAAAAGAATTGTTGCAATGAAAAGAATGCATGCGTGTTTTTAACAAAAAAAGAACATGATTAGTACATGAGCGAAAACAACGATTCTGTGTTGAAAATGGATGATACATTGCTTTGTGAAGTGGATGATGCATTGTCTTGAGAAATGAAAGAGTTTAGGAAAGGTTATCAAAATGCCATTATGAATTTCCAAAAGCAATACAACCTCAAAAGCAAAAGGGTGTTTGTGGAGTCCCAGTAGTCAAACCCCATCAAAGAGCCTCAATAGACAAATCCCTCAAGGAAACCCTTGGAAGATACCCATTCCACAAGCCAACTAAATCCAGACGACCCGACCAAGGATGCAATTGAAAAGGAAAAGTCAAAGGAGGAGGCCCCGAGGAAAGTGCTCGAAAAAAGTTCGGAAGCATGTGGAAAATAGGTAGAGAAGGTTTGTCCACCCTTTAACTTCAAGCATGAAATGGACAAGATCAAAATATATGTCCCTTTTAACGAACTTATCAGAAAGGATGAATATCTGGAGAAAATTATGAAAATGCTAAAAATGGGAGGGACCCCCGATACTTTGAATGTCCAAGATTATAACCCTGCTATTATGTTTGGTTTGTGCGTTGAGGAGGCAAGTGTTATTGAGGATGTTCCCCCATTCTATGTCGGTCTAAAAGTTCATGACATGACCCTGCATAACACCATGTTGGATTCAGGTGCATCGCACAACCTCATGCCAAAGGTGATCATGGACGAGTTGGGTTTGGACATCACCAGTCCCTATAAGGACCTTTTTTATTTTTATTCAAGGAAATTCAAGTTCTTGGGTCTCATCAAGGACTTGGTCATATCACTAGCCCAAATTTCTTACAAGAACATGGTTATGGACGTGGTTGTGGCAGACATACCCCCTAAGTTTGGCATACTTCCTTCTAGGTCGTGGGCTGCGAAGTTAAAGGGGACTCTGCAAATGGACAGGTCATACACCACCATTCCTATCTTTGGATAGGATAGATGGTTGTAGAGACAAGCACTACTGAAATACATTGTAAGCAGTAAGACACAACCAAATAACCATCTTATATACTCTGTCGATACTGAGTTCAACTCCTCCATATTCTACAATGACCTGAGCTTTGAAGAGGAAGAGATGACGACCATCATGAACGTCGATGAGGAAGCCATGCGACAAGCAACAGAGTGTGTTGACCCAAAGAACCAAGTGAAAAATGAGACATGGAACATGAGTTTTGATGGCGYTGTCAGTAAGGAAGGAGCAGGGGCCGACATATGGATAAGCCCACCCGAGGTGGGCACAAAACTATGCTCGTACAAGCTCACGTTTGAATTTACAAACAACATGGCCGRGTATGAGGCATTGATTTTGGGCCTAAATGTGTTCAAAAGAATTAGGAAAAAAGAGGATAATAGTKTGTGGAGACTTCTAGCTGGTTATAAACCAGGTGAAATGCATGTATCAATCCAAACACCCCAAGCTGAGAGCATGCAAAAACCTAGCGTTGGACCTCCTCTAAGAATTATCAGAGTATGAGCTATTGGCAATCCTGAGGGGGTAGAATCAAATCATTGATGCATTGGCCACCTCATCCTTAGTTTTTAAAATTCCTATATTTCCAAATAGAAAATACAAGATCGAAGTCAAACACAGGTCAACGATTCCTGATAATATCAAACATTGGCAAGTGTTTGAGAATGGAAAACAGGTGGAGAGGTTCCTCCAAATGAGCAATGAGTTCGCAAACATACACATTGATGATGAATGATGTTGCGACGAATATGAGAGCGTAGATGTGTGCGGTGATGATGACCCTTTTGAGAACCAGTTAGCGTGAAGGGACATAGTACAACTAAAAAATAATATCATCCCAAAGGGGTTAGTTTCGATGGAAAAGTTGTTTGACGAAAATGACATGGCTAGAAATCCCAATATCACTGCAAATGAAAAGGATGTCGAAGATTGCAATGTCGGGACTAAGGAGAACATGAAGATAATCAACTTGTCGAAAACGATCATTCCAGAGGTCAAGCAAGACTACATCAATCTCATGAAGGATTTCTCTGATGTTTTTTCTTGGAGTTACGATGACTTGAATATGTATGACACTAAAGTGATTCATCATGTCATCCCTCTCAAAGAAGACCAGAGGCCTTTCAAATAGAAGTTTTGATGAATAAATCCTATGCTTATATCACTAATCGAAAAGGAGGTAAAGAAAATTTTCGAAGTTAAAATGATCATTTCTTTAAGGTTTTCTAAGTGGGTGGCCAACTTGGGACCTGCTATAAAAAAGAGCGGCGAAATAAGATTGTGTGTGGATTTTAAAAACTTAAACAAAGTGTCCCTCAAGGACCACTACCCACTCCCTAAAATGGACTATATTATGAAAAAGGTAGTGGGCTTCCTGCTGATTTCCACGCTAGACGATTTTTCGGGTTATAATCAGATCATGGTCCACCTGGATGAGAGGGAAAAGATGAGTTTTATGACACCATGGGGGAAATTCATGTATGCCAAGATGCCTTTTCGCCTGATAGAAGTCAGAGCCACCTTCCATAGGTAAATGGACATATAATTTTTTGACGAAAAGGAAAATTTTATTATGATCTATCTGGATGACATCATAGTATATTCTAACTCCAATGAACAACACCTCAGGCATCTGAAGAAAGTTCTCCAGAAGTGCAGGAAATTCGGCATATCATTAAATCCAAAAAAATCACATTTCAAGATGCAAAAAGGGAAGTTGTTGGGGAACATCATGTCGAAGGAGGGTATCAATATAGACCCCACCAGGGTCGAAGGGATCCTAAAAATTGGCACTCCACACAGTAAGAAGGAAGTGCAATCCTTCTTGGGAAAAGTCAATTTCTTGAGAAGGTTCATTATGAACCTGGAAAAAATTATAAACATATCACTTGTGTTGTTCCTAAGTTTATACTTAAGGCTTCAAAGTATAATGTCAAGGCATCCGAAAATAAAGAGAGTTTAAAATATGAAAATAAAGTCAATTCTTTAGGGAAAGAAGCTATGGTTGATTTATGAGTTGTCTTTGCCTAGCTTCCCAACATTCCTGGATGCTTATGACCTGTTCAATCACTGCCCATGAACATTCAATTTCAACCCGGGTGTTAGTAGTTTCTAAGATGGTATTAAACAAGGTTAAAGTGATGCTAGTCTGATCTATGAGATCGGGTTCTATATTAGGCTATCTTTCCACAGGTACAGTCATGGAGGAAAGATGATTAAATGATCTGTTGTTTTTATGTTTTCTTTTTCTTGTCTTCAATTATCTGAGAAAAATTCTTGAAATCGAATTAATAGTATAACAATTCGAAGGTTGTTTTCCATATCTAATTAAAATTGGAAAATAATGAATGTGATGAAAGAAAAACATAAATTTGTTAACAAAGTGAGGAATCTATCATAGAAGAATCTCATTCTGATACATAAGAAGAAAAATGGATGTAAAACCTTTAATGAAACATAAAGTGTGGTAATCTAACTAATTCACAGGTCTTATATTTTCTAATAGCAAATACAGAGGAAAATCTGTAAACGATCAGATAACCAAATAAACATATAACCACAATAGATGTTGTACTAAGTTGTGATTAAGCATTCATAAAAGACATATAAATAAAGATACTAGAATATGAAAGAACAGAAGAACACATAACTCAATATTGACGAAATATGGAGTCTCTAGTCTGCATTTGTATTAATTCTCGAAAAGGAGAGATCTCTCTATTACAATCGGCCAGGAAAAAACCATATTTAAATCTATTGAAATTATATTTATAGAAAAGGTTACCAACACTAGACGGTTGGGATTTTCCTTACTCCTAGGTATTAACAGTTACAAAATAGAAACTTGAACCATTCCATTTGTTTCCTTTCTATCTCTTTCTCATATTGGCAGAACACGCATGCATGTGTTATTTCATTACTTCTTTGAAATGCTTCCATCACCTGGCTTGAGACACTCGACGCATCTTCTTAGAAAATGTACTAAAATTTTGGAAGGCTCTGTCACATCCTTTGCCTCAAAAAGATACAGCTTTCTCTGTAATTTTGACAACCTGTCTTCAATTCTTTTACCTTCAAAATTTATTGACTGCAACTGTAGATTTGGCTTTACCAACCATCTATCCATTTGAGTGACGTCAACTTGCTTCAACTGTGAAATTTCAATCTGAGCTTTGTTTAATATTTCTTTGATTTCCAATTGATGCTTTACGACATTTATTTGCCCTAATACTCCAACAAAATTGTCCTTTCCAATGCCTAGTGATTTTTTATCTAGCAAATCAAAAGCCTCTTCACACTCTTCCTTTATTTCTTTGGCCATTTTCTTACTCTCGACTATATTAGCCTCCCATTCTTTTAGTATGATATCACCCCTGATTTGTTGTGCAACAGTCAATTTGGGAGTTACCGATACCTCTTCTCTAGCTGAAGATATGACTGCCTTTTGAAAGGTGGTTCGAGCTACATTAGCCTCTTTTTCTCCGAAAAGGATATTATCTATTGATTGACTTATCTCTCGAAAATAACCTTGGGGTTGATTAAGGTTGGTTGTCATTGATGTCAACCCTTGAAGAAAGCCCTGCAACACAAAGGTTTGGGTAATGGAACAAAGATTGTTTGATGTAAAGATGAGTCATTATTGTCTTGTCATGGTTGATAAGAGGTAAAGATGGATGAACTCCAAAGTGGTCCCCTTATGGTGAAAGCCCTCACGGGAAGATGCATTGCAGAGTAAGAGAACCCATGCTTAATTGTGGAATAATAAGATAAAGGACATTGAATTTGTCAGGGAAACTATCCTAGATGTATAGTGCTTGTCATGCCATTTCTGGTGGTATGTAGAACGTCACATAACTCCTCACAGTTAGAGAGTTATGGCCATGAGAAGTTGGAGACCCCGAGTTTAGGTAATGGACCCAAGTTTGTTTGATGGGTATCGGTATGAGTTATGATATATTTTCAGACAATAATATTCTATATGGATATTAGATGTCATGCCATTTCTGGTGGTATGTGGAACGTCACATAACTCCTCACAGATTGAGAGTTATGGCCTAACGAAGTTGGAGGACCCTCACATGTCATCTAGAAGCCCCAAAAGGTCAAAGTAGTCAAAGTGGTTTAAGGAATTTTAAAAGGTAAATAATAAAGTGAAGTGATGAGTGTACTATAATTCAAAGTGAATACAAAATAAATTATTTAAATAATAAATTTAATGGAGAAATTAGAAGTGGGTTAACCCTAAAATAAGGAAAGTGGGGCCAAGTGACCTAGAAGATGTTTTTAAGGAAGCTACTTGGAGAGTATAAATAAGAGGCAAGGCTCTCTCATTTTAATAACACTTGAGCATATTGAATATATATATGTGTCTGAGGTAACCAAGGATATCTAAGCCGAAATTAAGAGGAAAGGTGAAGAAAAGAGGGCTAAAATGCAAGGAAGGATAAATTCTTTTGATGGTGCTTTATAAGGAATGTGATTATCTATACCAGGTCTATTATAATGCTACAAATAAGATTTGGATGATGAAATTGATGAGGTCTTTTGGTTGAGGTACATGTTGAGTACATGGTTGAGACAAGTAGTTGATGAGTTGGCACATACATGAGGTGTATAGTTGATGATGTTGGTACATATTGATGAGTCATAGTTGATGAGTAGTTAACACATGATTGGTACATACTTGGTACATGGTTGGATGCACTTGTTTATGGTACAGTTTGATTATAGGTTATTTGGTATAGGTTGGTTCATGGTTGATGCACTTGTTTATGGTACAAGTTGATTACAGGTTGAGGTACAAGTTGATGCATGGTTGATGCATGGTTCAAGTTTATTGGTACAGGTTTACAATGGTATATCTCACAGTGACAAGTTGACAGTGGCTCCATCATTCTAGTTCTACTTCAAGGTGGTAGGATGGGGCAATGACAGGTGGTTGTAGCCACCTTTTGGTTGTATCCAGAGAACATACGGGGTTGTAGCCTCCTTCTGGTTGTAGCTAGAGAATTGGGAGTTGGAGCTTACCACAGGTTGTAGCTTGAGAATCTAGGGAGTTGGAGCCTCCTTCCAGTTGCAGCTGGAAAACAAAGGAAGTTGGTGCTTCCAATGAATGTAATTCTTCAAGAGATATAATAAAAAGCATTTCATGGTTTTCTCCCGATTTGGGTTCCACGTAAAACACTGGTGTACTGTGTATGTGTGTGATTGTTCTTTTCTTATTGCTCATTATTGGATAATGATACTAATTTTATATAACACTTGGATCAATTTGGATAAAAAGGACTATAATTGCACTATTACTGATTCACCCACCCCTCTCAGTAATCCAACAATTGGTATCAGAGAAGGTTCCTTTAGAATTAGTTTAACCATTGAAAGGTAGATCATGGAGAGTACCAACTCATATGAAAATGGAATACCACAATTTGATGGACATAAGTATACTTTTTGGAGCATAAGAATGATGACATATATACATTCACAGGGATTTCAAGTTTGGCAATCAATTGTAGATGGATACACAACACCAACAGTTCCACCAACAAATGATAAAACAACAAAAATCAGTGAGAATAATTCCAAAGCCACAAATGAACTTTTGAATGGTCTCAGTGATACAGTATTCACCAAATTTTCACACTATAAATCTGCTTAAGAGATTTGGGACAAGCTTCAAAATATTTATGAAGGAGATACAAAATTCAAAGAAACAAAGTTTCAGACTTACAGAGGTCTGTTCGAACAACTAAAAATGAAGGAAGATGAAGATATCACATCCTACTTCTTACGATTCGATGAAATAGTGAATGTAATCATAGGATTGGGAGAAGAAATTGAAGAATCTGTAATTGTTCAAAAAATATGAATATCTCTTCCTATGAGATTCAACCCTGAGATATCAACACTAGAAGAAACATCGAATATGGACTCAATAAGCATGGACAAACTGCATGGAATCTTCACAGCATATGAAATGAGATCTGAGCAGGAAAATCTAGATGTAAAAGAAGCAACCTTCAAGGCATCCAAAAGAGAAAAGCAAAAGAAAAAGGAACAAGAAGAATATAGCAACAATAGTGATGCTTTGGAAGATGATGAAGAAGTGGACAACTTTGTCAAAAGACTGAACACGGGAACCAATGGTAGGTATAGAGGTAATCTCCCTTTAATTTGTTTTAATTGTGATGGTATTGGTCATTTTGCTAGCAAATGTCCTCATAAGAAAAAGAGAAATGACGAAGGTTACTCAGAAGGAAAACACACATATAAAGGAAAAAGAACTACAAAGAAAATTTTCAAGAAAATCTTATACACCAAAGAAGACATCTCATCATCAAATGAAGATGAAGTCAGTGACAATGAGACAGGAAGAGTTCTATTCATGGCAGTAAAAGACTCTGACAAAGAAGACTCCGAAGAAGAATAAAAATAAGTTGAAGAAGAATGTGAAGAAGTCGAAGAAGAAATTGAAGAGGCAGAAGTTGACTATCGAGAAGAATTAATGTGTGCCATAGAAGTTATCAAAAGAGAAAAGAAGAAAAACAAGAAACTAGAAGCAGAACTAGACAAGAAAAAGGGCACTTGATAACTAGAACAAATGATCACAAAATTGAAGGTTCAAATAGAAGAAGATAAAATAATTGAAGAAGCACTCAAAGAACAACTAGAAGAAAAGGAAAAGATCACTGGAAACTTAGAAGTAGAGGTTGTGACACTAAGAAAGGATATTCAAAAGAAAAATATGCAAAATAGCTCAAAAGTTCTGGATGACATTATCAACAGTCAAAAATCTCATCTTGACAAGTTCAGACTTGGATACAATCAGACAGAAAAGGGATCAAGCTCCAAAACAACAGAGCAAGAAACAAATCCAAAGAGCTATGCAGAAAAAATCAAAGAGGATAGGAAGATATACAAGGAAGATTATAGGGACACTCATCCACCAAGAAGATTCAGATTTTAGAATCAACAATAGACAAAAAGGCCTCAAGAAGAAGAAGGATTCATAAGAGCACCTCCTTTCAGAAGATCTTCAACTCCCAGGTATCAAACTATATTTTTTGGTTTATGTTATGCATGTAATAATTTTGGACATAAAGTTGTGAATTGCAGAGCTAACAACAGGAATAGTAACAACTTTGAGAGTTATACACAAATGGATTATTCAAGAAGACCTAGTGAAACACAAAGAAGAAGTTACAACATGTTTGAATCTTTGAGCATTGAAGTGGAATGTTACAAATGTAACAATTTTGGACACATGGCCAAGGATTGTAGAATGACAGTCCATCCTAAAGAACCTCAACAAAATAACAACAGTCACAGACAAGAACCTTAGAAAACAACATGGATAAGAAAGCAAGATCAGTATAACAATGAAGAATGCGCAGTCACTCTACAAGCTAAGCGGAAGAAAAACGGTTGGTATGTTGACAGTGGATGTTCAAAACACATGACAGGTGATAAAGACAAATTTCTTACATTATGAAAAGAAAAAAAATGGATCAGTCTCCTTCGGAAATGATAATTCATCCAAAATAATTGGAGAAGGCATCGTCCAAATTGGGAACAAGAATGAAAATGCACAAAATGTTCTACTGGTAGAAGATATGAAACATAATATTCTAAGTGTGAGTCAAATGTGTGACCAAGTTCATAAACTTACTTTCAATTAAGAAAAGTGTGAGATAAGAAAAGAAGGTTCATGGAAATTGGTCGGTACAGTTGCAAGAACTTCAAACAACATATATGTGTTAAGTGAAATTAGAAATGAAAAGTGTTGTCTAGGAAAGGAAGATGAAAGTTGGCTATGGCACAGAAGAATGGGTCACATGCATTTTGATAGCCTTGTCAAAGTCAGCAAAAGAGAAGTAGTCAGAGAAATGCCCCAGATCATGAAACCAACCAACACGTTATGGAAGCATTGTTAACAAGGAAAGAAAACAAAGACCAGGTTCAAATCAAAGGAATATTCAACAACAAGACCACTAGAAATTGTGCACGCTGATCTAGTTGGACCAACTACAACAAAGGGCTTGAAAGGTGAAAAATACTTTATGTTATTAGTTGATGATTATACAAGAATGACTGCAATTTTCTTTCTCAAGAACAAGTTAGAAGCTTTTGAAAACTTCAAGATCTACAAGGAAATGGTTGAAAATGAGATGGATTCAAGAATCACATGCTTGAGATATGATAATGGAGGAGATATTACTTCAAAGGAATTTATGGACTACTGTAGCAGTCATGGAATAAAAAGGAAATTCTTCGTTGCTAGGACACCTCAACAGAATGGAGTTGTTGAAAGAACGAACAAGACAGTACAAGAAATGGCTCGAACAATGCTAATGGATTCCAAATTGACAAATATATTTTGGACACAGGCAATGCATACAACATTTCACATTCAAAACAGAGTAATTCTCAGAAACAACACTGATAAAACTCCCTACGAGCTATGGAAAGGAAGACCAGCAAATGTGAAGCACTTCAGATTTTTTGGAAGAAAATGCTACATCAAAAGAGAAGATGGAAGAATGGGAAATTTTGACTCTTGTGTGGACAAAGGAATACTTGTTGGTTACTCAAGTACAAGGAAATCATACAAGTGTTACAATCTAATATTGAACAAAGTTGTGGAAAGCATCAAGGTAACAATTGATGAAACAGACAGACCATAATTAAAGAAAGAAGAAAACAAATCAATGGAACAACTTTTCGAAGAAGAAGATGAAAAAGAAGTAGAAGAGAAAGAGGAAGATGAAGAGAATCCGACATAAGCAGAAGAGAAATTTCAACAAGTATCTCCAAAGACACCTAGCAAATGAGTACAGAAGAATCATCCTTCAGATCAGGTTATTGGAAACAAAGATGCATGAGTTGAGACTAGAAGAAAAATCTATTCACCAGAACAAACACACCTAGCACTCTTATCTACAATTGAACCAAACTGTTTTGAAGAATCCAGTAAGGATGAATTTTGGAATAAGGCCATAGATGAAGAATTGGATCAAACAGAGAAAAATGACACTTGGGAATTGGTTCCAAGACCAAAGAATAAGAATGTGATTGGCACAAAATGGGTTTTCAGGAATAAATTGAATGAAGATGGACACATTACAAGGAACAAAGCTAGATTGGTATGTAAAGGATATGCACAAATTGAAGGAATCGACTTTGAAGAGACATTTGCCCCAGTTGCTAGAATGGAAGCAATCTATTTACTTTTAGCTTATGCATGCTCCAAAAATGTTAAAGTATATTAGATGGACATAAAATCAGCTTTTCTGAATGGGGAACTTGAAGAAGAAGTATACATTGAACAACCAGAAGGATTTCAGTTGTAAAAGAACAAAGACTATGTATGTAAATTAAAGAAGGCCTTGTATGGTCTAAAACAGGCTCCTAGAGCATGGTACTCCAAACTGGATAAGTATTTGCAATAGGAAGGGTTCAGAAAAGGAAGTGCAGACAACAACCTCTACATCAAAGTAAGTCAAAGTAATATTTTATTAATTGAAGTTTATGTTGATGATATTATTTTTGTTAGTGATGATGACAAGTTAAGCCAAAAATTTGCAAAAGACATGCAGAATGAATTTGAAATGTCGTTACCTAGAGAACTATCCTTCTTTCTAGGACTTCAGATACATCAAAGAAACCAAGGAATTTTTATTTCTCAAACCAAGTATATCAAAGAAATGCTAAAGAGGTCCAGAATGGAAGATTGCAAACCAATTATCACTCCCATGCAAACCAGTTGTAAGTTGATCAAAGATGATGATTCGAAGTCTACAGATCAGAGGCAATACAGGTCAATGATTGGCAGCCTACTATATGTGATAGCATCCAGACCAGATGTAATGCAAGTAGTTGGATAGGTGGCACAATTTCAAGAAACACCCAAGGAATCACATGTATTAGCAGTAAAGAGGATTTTTAGATATCTCAAAGGAATATCAGAGTTTGGATTATGGTATCCAAAAGAAAAAAATCTATCACTTATTGCCTACACAGATGCAGATTGGGGAGGTTGTATTGATGACTGACGAAGCACCAGTGGAGCAACATTCTACTTAGGTGAGTGTTTGGTATCATGGCTAAGCAAGAAACAATCATCAGTATCTCTATCTACAACAGAGGTAGAGTATATTGCAGCAACAACATGTTGTACACAGGTTCCTTAGAGGAAACTGTTAAGAACCTAATACTGAATACAAAAGAACCACAATAGTTATAGAAGAACAATATAGAAAAACACCACTTTATTATATCAAACCCTTTGAGGTAGGGAAACACCATACAATGGATCATATTATGGAAGGGATACTCTCCTGTTCACTTACCTCTTCGAGGGGTCATCCTCCTATTGAGCTACCACTCCAAATACAATACTTCTCTTCATGTCTCATTACATTGCTTGAGCCCCTTTATATAGTGCTACCATCACCTAAGAACATTCTAGAGCAGGAATCTTCTAGAAGTAGAACCTTCTAAGAAGTCCTCTTACATTTATTATATCTGTTGGCGTCAGAAGTCACTCCCAGATTGCAGCAGGAGCAGAGCCCGATGCCCATTAGTTTATGTCACGATTTGTTTATAAAAGGGGTGATCGAATGGAAGTTAACTCAAAACAATATTGTTCTAACTCTGAAACTAGGCCAGGTATGCATGGGCAAGTGAGGTCTTAGTCAAACTTCAGACAGTGAGCTGTAGTAAGGGTGAATAGGAGGAAGACTTGTATGAGAGAAATGCAAAGGTCTGTCGTAAACATCAGGTTTCTAACAGACTATAGGAGAAAACATATAAACGCAAGATCTTCTTACATTCAAACGTAGAAAACCAGAGAATACAACAATGCAACAATAAATCCTTTATCATAACATAATTGCAATAATTCATGTGAATCAGTCAATCATGAACTCCCTCAGTATGAGATGAAAACTAGATGGGTAAAGAAAAATGTATGTCATTAAACAAGAAATCTTACATACAGATGCATAACCAGAGAACCAGAGACGTCTACTAAAAATTTACAATTGGGAGCTTCGCTCTACCATCGATGCTTCAAAAATGTCAAAACTAAGTACATATACTCCCAAACATTTTCCCAACAGAGGCGTCCTAGACTTTCAGGATGGGGCATCTCTTTAATCAAATCTGACCTGCACTCCTCTGTCATACGCCATCTTAACTCTGCATGGCTCACACTAAGGGGTAGATGAGCCCTTAAATGCTGAATTAGCATGCGCAGGCTTCCCTGGTGAGTCGAGGACTCAGCATGGCTTCTGTGGAAAAAACCAATACAGAGGACCATCTCAGGAAGACTTCCCGCCGAGATATCCATATCTTGCAATTAATGAGTGAGGCGAGGTTTCAACCACCCTCTCTCTTCTTCATTTACTCTGAGCAGGTATCAGGGTTGAGATAAAGTTGAACTGGCACCTAGAGAACACGGTGATCCATTCTGCAACTAAACCCGACGCTTCGACCCTTTGCGCAACTCTTTCTATAGCCCCCAAGCGACTACGGGTTGTGACCCTGTGCCTATCTTCAAAGGTGCTTTTGGTGTTTTGGGGTTCGTGGATAGGAAGGAGCCGATCCTTTCTCTTCAAAGTCACGATAGGAGAAATGTCGAGAGGGCCTAATTGGATGCCAAGCATTCCTCTCTGATCTGACGGTCCTGAAATAATTCAGTGATACTGTGGGCCCCAGTCCTGGATGCCTTTAGCAGTTCACGTCTCGCAGATGGGAGGGAGATACTCCTTATGCTTTGAAGTCACGATGGGCGAAAAGGTGAAGAACCTAATTGCACACCACATGTCGCTCCGGGATGAACGACTGAGATCACTTTCGGCGCTTCGGGACCCACCTTGCTAAATGATAAACGTTAGCGCCCCTTCTCCAGGCATGCTCCTTTGTGACCAGGTGCCAAAACCATGGGCCCGACTATGGGTGATTTCGGTGCTTCGAGGTTCGGGATTTCGAGATGTGAGATGACAAGGAACCTTTACCCTTTGAACTCGAGAATGTCGATATGCCGACGTGACTAGATCTTGCACCACGCGTCACTGGATTGGATGGCCCAGATTTTGTCTTGAAATATAGGTGCTATATTTGGTGCTATATCTCAAGTAACTTGGTAGCCTTGAAATCCCTATGATCGTCGATCAGTTCTATAGATGGATCTCAGTCGCTGACAACAAAACTTTGCCCGCTCGCTTGACTTGTAACCTGAAATGAGATTTTTCCATACTGCGCTTGGGTGCTTCTCGTGCAACCTACAAACTCTGGTACTTTTGTTCCCAAGACAAAAATTGTTGCTAACATTAGGCTCCATGGGGGATAGAGTCATCCCTTTGATGCTCTAAGAACTCATTTGTAGATTCAGTGCCTTGCTATTGGGCTATGGAGTCATTTACTAAGCCAAAAATTAAAAATGAAAATGAACAAAGAACCAAAAGGACAATATTTAGAAACAAAGGAGCCGTCTAAGGCTCAAACAAAACATTTCTTCATAAAATGCCCATTTACTGGGCTGTTGAAAACCTCTTCACCCTCCAGATCTTGCAACCTATACATATTGTTTGAGAAAACCTCAGAGATTTTGAAGGGGCCGATCCATAGGGCGTCAAACTTGTTGTGTTTGCCCTTATCCTGTATGGATGCATCCCTCTTAAGTACCAAATCCCCGATCTCAAAATCCTTCTTCCTGGCCTTCTTGTCAAAGGCCTGTTGACCTTCTACTGATGACTATGAGTTATGTCCATCACCTATTCCCTGATCTATTGTACTTCCACCATCTGATGAATCCTTTTGACTATATGATCTGACTCTCCTTCATAATCTTGAAAGAAATTCGCTACAGGTAAGGCGAGATGAGTGGGAAAAACCACCTCTGTTCCGTAAACTAGCTGAAAATGCGAGGTGCCCAGGGACTTCTTCATTGTCACTCGAACGACCCATAGAGAAAATTTGAGCTTTGAATCCCAAGCCCTCTTATTGTCTTCCAATAATCTTTTAATGATCTTGATTAGGATTTTATTGGAAGATTCTACCAGTCCATTTCCTTGAGGATAATAGGGGGTGGAGTGAATTAGCGAGATCTGGAACTGCTCACAGAACTTAATCAGAGGCTCATATTTGAAAGAAGCAACATTATTAGTGACGATTCTGCTGGGACAGCCAAATATGGCTATGATATCCTCCAGGAAGCTGATAATTACTTTGTGTGATGCACTTCTGGTGGGGGCAGGTTCTATCCACTTGGTGAAATAGTCTGTTGCAGTTAGGATCCATCTGTGTTGGCCACTTGAGGGAGGATATATTTCCCCGATGAAGTCTAGCCCCCACTGTTGAAAAGGTGTTGAAGCCACTACAGGCTTCAAAGGCAGTGGTCTAAGYTGTTTCTTTCCTGAGAACTTTTGGCATTTGATGCATGCTCTAATTGCTTTGCAGACATCAGTGAATAAAGTGGGCCAGTAATACCCAKCCCTGAGGATTTTGTGAGCTGTGGTMTTTCAGAAATGATGCCCCCCACAAAGGCTKCTATGGAAATCAAACATAACTTTCTGGACTTCTTGTGGGTTCAAACACCTCAGCAACACCCCTAGAGGGTCTCTCTAGTACAAGACCTATTCAATGAGGCAATATCTGACCACCTTGAGCTTTAAATMTCTTGCCTTACTTTTACCCATTCCATCTGGGGGCTTCAACTCCTGCAGAAAGTACAAAATGTCTCGATACCAAGTGCATTCTGCCAGTGATAAGTCATCCTGAGAGCTTTGGTTGGGCAACTCAGCTTGCTAAGTTCCTGAGCAAGTATTGATGAAACTAACCCCCAAGGCCTCACAATTGAATTCAGCCAGTAGCTTGGCTAAACCTTGCCCCTTAACCAACTTGGTGGGCTTTATCTCCAGGTCAAACTCCAGGATCCTAGAAATCCATTTGCCTCTTCTCCCATCTATGTCAGGTTGTACAAGGATGTCCTTCACAGAGGCCGAAGGAACATATCCGGTTACCTTTGAGTGCAATACATAGACTCTGAAATCTTTGAGAGCTGTCACTAAGGCATAGGCCTATTTCTCCATGATTTCATACCTGATCTCTTCATCTCTTAATGCCTTGTTGAAGAAGGCAATGGGTTGCTCTCACCCTTCCTCATTTTTCTGCAACAAGACTGTTGCTACTGTATCAAAAGAAGCAAAAGAGAAAATTAGGAAATCTTTGGAATAGTCAGGACTAATAAGCACAGGTGCCTCAGTCAATGCCATTTTTATTTGGAAAAAAGATTCCCTGGGTTCAGCGGTCCATCTCACTTCATTTCTCTTCCTGAGCATGGTTGTGATGTGTTTCACCAGCTCATCAAAATTTGAGACGAATCTCCTTAGAAAATTAATCTTCCCCAAAAAGGCCTAAACTTCCTTCTTAGATCTGGGAAGTGACAGGGTCTAAATTTCCTCTACCTACTAAGATCAATCCTCACTCCCTCTGCTGATACTATATGGCCTAACAACTTCCCCTCCTTCATAGCAAACAAAGATTTCTTGGGATTTAGGGAAAGGCCAAACCTTCGACACTTCAAGAAAACTTTCCTCAAGTGACGACAGTGCTCCTTATCTGACCTGGAGAAGATTGTGATGTCATCCATATAGATAACCACAAACTGATCTTTCTCCCCGATGAAGGATATGTCCATGGCTCGCTGAAATGTTGCTCCTACATTCATCAATCCAAAAGGAATTTTGGCATACGTGAATGTGCCCCAAGGAGTGGTGAAGGCCATTTTTTCTCTATCCTCAGGCATGACTGATATCTTATTATAACCAAAAAAAAAATCGATCATAGATATCCTAGATGCACCAGTTACCCTCTGCAATATGTGTTCCATGTTGGGCAGGGGATAATTGTCTTTCTTTGAGCTACTGTTCAGGTTCCTGAAATCGACACAAAGCCTGATTTCTCCACTTTTCTTCCTCACTGGGACCAAATTAGCCACCCATTCAGAATATCTCAAGGGGACAATGATTTGGGCATCTAACAATTTCTTCACTTCTCTCTCCATGACGGGCAACAACATGGGATTTATCTGTCTCAACTTCTGCCTGAATGGCTTAGCCTCTTCTTTCAGTGGGATCTTGTGCTCAATGACAGATGTGTCATAAGTCTTGAGGTCTTCATAGGCCCATGCAAACACATCAGCGAATTCCTTTAATAACCCAGTATATTCTGCCCTCTATTCATTGGTCAGGATGCTTGATAATTTGACAGACTTAGGCTACCCCTATTTGTCAATGTTGATTTCAACTGTATCAACATCTTCATTTGAAACACTACCCTTTACTGCCACATCATTCCTGTTGAACAGTCTTTCTAAAGGGACTAGTCCCCTCGGAATATGATTGCTAGGCAGCTGAATAATCTGGTGATTAGCAATTTCATTTAAAAACACCTCAGGGTGAGGGTCACCTTCCAGGTCAGGATCCTGATCAATGTGCAACACAGAAATTCATCAACAGATTGGAGAATTTTTTTTATTTCCAGATCATCTTCGAATACCTTCCAATGCTTGACATTGTTCGGTATAGAGGGCCTATATTTTATTTCGACATCATATTTGACCATAGGCGGCAGAGGAACTATGAGAAAACTAGCTGAGACAACTAAAGAATCAACTGAAGTGTTTTCCCCCCTCGGAATGAAAGAAATGTTAAAATCCAAGAAGAAATTATCAATCAGGTCCCATACCTCATTTGTGTAATTTATGAGCCGAGGATTTTTAGCACGATAAGCATTTATGAGTTGATGGATAATCAACTCAGCATCTCCAAATACTGCTATCTCTTTAATTCCCATTTCTTTTGTAGCCCTCATACCCAGAACAAGAGCTTCATACTCTGCCACATTGTTGGTGGTTTCAAATTCCATCTTGTATGACATGGATATGGTCTCTTGAGAAGGTGACATGAAAACTACTCCAGTGCCAGCGCCTTCGCTAGAAGAAGATCCGTCGAAAAAAAACTTCTAAACAGAGATGGTTGGAGGGGGAATCGGATAATTAAGGTTGGGCTGCTTTCTGACTTGGATAGGGTTTTCAGGAGCATCAGTGAGCTGCAATGAACTAGACCCCAAATCAGTGTCAAGTGCAAAGATGGGATGATTGGTGGGGTTTGCTTCGTCACTAACAATGTAGGCCAGCTGAGCTTCCATATATCACCTCCTTTGTTCCCTTCCAAAGACTAGAATGGTGGAATATGTGAGATCCATCTGTAATGTTCCTCCAATATTTTTAATCCAAGATCTTGACAACAGCATGTCAAACTTGGGGGGGACATCAACTACCACAATATCCATGACCACACTCTTCATAGGTAGCTGAAACAAAGAAACCACCAGGTCTTTGATGACTCCTAGAGATTGCACTCTCCTTGAATCGAAAGAGTACAAATCATGATAAGTCGTTGTCACTTCTAGTCCCAATTCTTCCATTACTATTTTGGGCATAAGGTTATGGGAAGCCCCTGAATCCATGAGGTAGTTATGCAGCACTTTATCATGTATGCTCAGGGATGTGTAGAAAGGAGGGGATGAATCATCTCTATATTCTACCATGGGACCTAGGACAACTGTTGGCTTTTCATCTTGGAGATTTATTGAGTTCGTGGAAGGTTGGGGGTGCTCAGATTGTAGTAGCTTGGAAAGGGACCTTTTGAAATCTTCGTTTTTAACTAGTTCGGATAGGGGTACAAGAATTATAATCTTCTGAATCTCATGCTCAAAACTAAAGGAGGAGAGAGACTTAGGAGCTTCCCTTACCTCAGAGACATGTTCCTGGGCTACTGGCAAAGCATTCTGAGTTTTCTTTTCTTTACTAGTGGTTGTTGCAGCTTTAGTAGGCATTTCCGCTATGAGGGGCTAATCCTGGCTATCAAAATTCCCTTCTTTATTTTTTGACCTGAGATGGTATTTGTTAGGAGGGTTGTTGGCCTTTTCCCCTTTACTCAACTCGTTGATTTGAGTGTTGATAAGGGATTCTTCATATGCAGATTGAGTCAAGTGAGGAAATGGGGAAGTGTCCTCGATGCAGTAGATCTCAGGGTCAAGTTCATCCACCTCCTCCCCTTCCTCATGAGAAACTAGGTTGTTCTGGAGAGGGGTCTGAATCCTCTGATCCTCTCCATCTCTGCTTCTTTGTTCCTTTGGCAAAGTCTGTGGCATATGGTTACCAGGCCTCCTGAAACCTCTGCTATCTGTATTTTGGGGATTTTTGTACATGGTCTTCCCTTCTAATTCCCACCTTTCCATCCTGGCAGAAAGTGATTTTAACACTCTAGTTGTCTCATCTGTCTAAAGGGGCAGCGGAGAGGAATTGGATGGGGAGGCTTCAGGCCTCTTCCTAGATATGTTTCTATCAGTAGTGTTCCTAAGTCGGTCAATAGCCAATAGGTTAGATTCTACCTCCACGGCTACGTCATGCATGTGGGCCAGAGTAGTGGCTCTTCTTTCCCTCAACAGGAGGCAGAAATCGAGATCAAAGGCGCTAGCATAAGTGATCTTTGCAGAGCCTTCTGAGAGTTTAATCTCAGCAGGAATTTTATTGTACATTTTATTGAATCTCTTGGAGAAGTCAGAGACAAACTCTCCTTCTTTTCTATTCAAAGACCCAAACTCTGTCATGTAATACATGAAGTCTTTTTTATCTCCCCACTGTCTCAAAGAGGCATTATCCAAAGCCTCAATCCCATCAATAGATCCAGGAGGCAGGGCCTTAAACCATTTCCTAGCCTCACCTTGAAGACTATGGACAAAAATTCTCATCCATACGTCTGCATGCATGATAACATTATCATTTGTAAAACTATATAAGGCTTCTAGGTGTTCTTCTACAGCTATGTCCCCCTCACCTGTAAACTTAGGCAGCTGCTTGAGGTAACCATCTACTGGAAGGGCATTGAGAGGCTGAGGTAACACAAGGGGAGCATACCTAGCAACTATTATAGCCTCCATTCTGGTCATGGGGGGATTTTCTCCTGCAATGGAAATATTAGGTGGAGGAGAGCTTGGAGGAGAAGGAGCTCGAAAAGGGGATACTAGGAATGAGCCTCTAAGTGGAATGGGAAACAATAGGGGATTTAGGGAGAAGGATAATGGGCTTAAGTCAGCATATGCTTCTCTTTGTGCAGAAGTGGCAACATTAACAAGAGGAGGAGTGGTAAATCTAGGAGTGGGGAAATATTCTATGGTCCTGGGTCTACACCAAGGTACAACTTCAGGGGAGAGGGGAGTGACAAGGATTTCTCCCTCCAATCCCAGACCAGGAGGTGAAAACTCAACAGGAACACTCCTGAAATTCAGGAAATGGGAAACTTCAAAATAAGGTCTGTTAAGAAACTGAGAAGGAGAAAATGGAGTTCCTACAGAAGGAGATGGCAAATTACCTGGTTCGACGGTGGAAGCTTTTCCTTCAGAGGCCTTTCCTTTTCTGAGAAACACCTTCGGATCAGATTCAGGTGTAGCTAGAGGCAGTTGTGGATGGGACCGCATGTGTCTGCCTCTGAAAGCCACAATTAACATGGTAGGTTCACCACAGTGGAGTCATCACAATGGAGTCACCAAGTGCATAGTAGCAATCTTCAAAGGCTCCAATACCTAATGCACCTTTAGAATCAAAGGCTCAATGTCGTTCAATCTCGGGGAAAAATTTCAAATTCGTCCTCGGCAACGGTGCCAGAAAATGTTGGCATCAGAAGTCACTCTTGGATTGCAGCTCGAGCAGAGCCCGATGCCCATCATTTTATGTCATGATTTGTTTATAAAAGGGGTGATCGAATGGAAGTTAACTCAAAACAATATTGCTTTAACTCTCAAACTAGGCTAGGTATGCATGGGCAAGTGTGGTCTTAGTCAAACTTCAGACAGTGAGTTGTAGTAAGGGTGAATAGGAGAAAGACTTGTATGAGAGAAATGCAAAGTTCTGTTGTAAACATCAGGTTTCTAACAGACTGTAGGAGAAAATATCTAAACGCAAGATCTTCTTACATTCAAATGCAGAAAACTGGAGAATACGACAATGCAACAATAAATCCTTTATCATAACATAATTGGAATAATTCATGTGAACTAGTCAATCATGAACTCCCTCAATATGAGATGAAAACTAGGTGGGGAAAGGAAACTGTCTATCATTAAACAAGAAATCTTACATACAAATGCGTAACCAGAGAACTAGATACGTCTACTAAAAATTTACAATCGGGAGCTTCGCTCTACCATCGATGCTTCAAAAATGTCAAAACTAAGTACATATACTCCCAAACATTTGCCCAACAGAGGCATCCTAGACTTTCAGGATGGGGCGTCTCTTCAATCAAATCTGACCTGCACTCCTCTGTCATACACCATCTTAACTCTGCATGGCTCACGCTAAGGGGTAGTTGAGCCCTTAAATGTTGAATTAACATGTGCTGGCTTCCTTGGTGAGTCAAGGACTTGGCATGGCTTCTGTGGAAAAAACCAGTACAGAGGACCATCTCGGGCAGACTTCGCACCAGGACATTCATACCTTGCAATTAATGAGTGAGGAGAGGTTTCAACCACCCTCTCTCTTCTTCATTTACTCCAAGCAGGTATCAGGGTTGAGATCAAGTTTAACTAGCACCTAGAGAACACGGTGATCCCTTCTGCAGCTAAACCTAATGCTTCGGCCCTTTACGCAGCTCTTTCTATCGCCCCCAAGCGACTACGGGCTGTGACCCTGTGCCTATCTTCAAATGTGCTTTCGGCATTTAGGGGTTTGTGGATAGGAAGGAGCTGATCCTTTCTCTTCAAAGTCGCAATGGGCAAAATGTCGAGAGAGCCTAATTGGGCGCCACACGTCCCTCTCTGATCTAACGGCCCTGAACTAATTCGTCGATACTGTTGGCCCCAGTCCTGGATGCCTTCGGCACATTGCGTCTCACGGATGGGAAGGAGCTACTCCTTGTGCTTCAAATTCACGATGGGAGAAAAGGCTAAGAGCCTAATCGCACACCACGTGTCCCTCCGGGATGAATGGCTGAGATCACTTTTGGCGCTTCGGGACCCGCCTTGCCAAATGATAAATGTTAGTGCCCCTTCTTCAGGCCTGCTTCTTTGTGACCAGGCACCAAAACCATGGGCCTGACTCTGGGCACTTTCGGCGCTTCGGGGTTCGGGGTTTCGAGATGTGAGATGATGAGGAACCTTTACCCTTTGAACTCTCAAATGATGATATGTCGACGTGACTAGATCTTGCGCCACGCGTCACTGGATCGGATGACCCAGATTTTGTCTTGAAATATAGGTGCTATCTCTGGCACTATATCTCAGGTAACTTGGTAGCCCCGAAATCATGATGACCGTCGATCAGCTCTATAGATGGATATCGGCCACTGACAACAAAACTTCACCCGCTCACTTGACTTGTAACCTAAAATGAGATTTTCCCATGATGCGCTTGGGTGCTTCTCATGCAACCTGCAGACCTGGGTACTTTTGTGCCCAAGAAAAAAATTGTTGCTAACATTAGGCTCCATGGGGGATAGAGTCATCCCTGTGATAGTCTAAGAACTCATTTGCAGCTTCAGTGCCTTGCTATTGGGCTATGGAGTCATTTACTAAGCCGAAAATGAAAAATGAAAATGAACAAAGAACCTAAAGGACAATATTTACAAACAAAGGAGCCGTCTAAGGCTCAAACAAAACATTTCTTCAGAAAATGCCCATTTACTGGGCTGCTGAAAACCTCTTCACCCTCCAAATCTTGCAACCTGTACGTGTTGTTTGAGAAAACCTTAGAGATTTTGAAGGGGCCAATCCATAGGGCATCAAACTTACTATGTTTTCCCTTATCCTGTATGGATGCATCCCACTTAAGCACCAAATCCCTGATCTCAAACTCCTTCTTCCTGACCTTCCTGTCAAAGGCCTATTTGACCTTCTGCTGATGACTATGAGCTACGTCCATCACTTGTTCCTTGATCTATTGTACTTCCATGATCTGATGAATCCTTCTGACCATATGATCTGGCTCTCCTTCATAACATCGAAAGAACTTCACAACAGGTAAGGTGAGCTGAGTGGGAAAAGCTGCCTCTGTTCCGTAAACCAGCTGAAAAGGCGAGGTGCCTAGGGACTTCTTCATTGAGACTCGATCGGCCCATAGAGAAAATTTGATCTTTGAATCCCAAGCCCTCTTATTTTCTTCCAATAATCTTTTAATGATCTTGATTAGGCTTTTATTGGAAGATTATGTCAGTCCATTTCCTTGAGGATAATAGGGGGTGGAGTAAATTAGCGAGATCTGGAACTGCTCACAGAACTTAATCAAAGGCTCAGATTTGAACGAAGCAGCATTATCAGTGACGATTCTACTGGGATAGCCAAATCTGGCTATGATATCCTCCAGGAAGATGATAATTACTTTGTGTGATGCACTTCTGGTGGGGGCAACTTCTATCCACTTGGTGAAATAGTCTGTTGCAGTCAGGATCCATCTGTGTTGGCCACTTGAGGGAGGATGGATTTCCCTGATGAAGTCTAGCCCCCACTATTGAAAATATGCTGAAGCCACTACAGGCTTCAGTGGTAGTGTTCTAAGCTATTGCTTTCCTGAGAAAATTTGGCATTTGATGCAGGCTCTGATTTCTCTGTAGACATCAACGAATAAAGTGGGCTAGTAATACCCATCCTTGAGGATTTTGTGAGCTATGGTATTCCAGAAATGATGCCCCCCACAAAGCTCGCTATGGAAATCAAACATAACTTTCTGGGCTTCTTGTGGGTTCAAGCACCTCAGCAACACCCCTAGAGGGTCTCTCCAGTACAAGACTTGCTCAATGAGGCAATATCTAACTGCCTTGAGCTTTAAATCTCTTGCCTTAATTTTACCCATTCCATTCGAGGGCTTCAACTCCTACAGAAAGTACAAAATGTCTCGATACCAGGCACATTCTACCAGTGATAAGCCATCCTGAGAGCTTTGGCTGGGCAACTCAGCTTGCTGAGTTCCTGAGCAAGTATTGATAAAACTAACCCCCAAGGCTTCACAATTGGATTTAGCCAGTAGCTTGGATAAACCTTGCCCCTTAACCAAATTGGTGGGATTTATCTCCAGGTCAAACTCCAGCATCCTAGCAATCCATTTACCTCTTCTCCCATCTATGTCAAGCTGTACAAGGATGTCCTTCACAGAGGCCGAAGGAATGTATGCGGTTACCTTTGAGTGCAAGACATAGACTTTGAAAGCTTTGAGAGATTTCACTAAGGCATAGGCCTGTTTATCCATGATTTCATACCTGATCTCTGCATCTCTTAATGCCTTGCTGAAGAAGGCAATGGGTTTCTCTCACCCTTCCTCATTTTTCTACAACAAGACCGCTGCCACTGTATCAAAAGAAGCAAAACAGAAAATTAAGAAATCTTTGGAATAGTCAGGATTGATGAGCACAGGTGCCTCAGTCAATGCCCTTTTTATTTGGACAAAAGATTCCTTGGGTTCAGCATTCCATCTCACTTCATTTCCCTTCCTGAGCATGGCTGTGATGTGTTTCACCAACTCGGCAAAATTTGAGACAAATCTCCTCAGAAAATTAATCTTCCCCAAAAAGGCCTAAAGTTCTTTCTTAGATCTGGGAAGTGACAGCATCTGAATTGCCTCTACCCAGCTAGGATCAATCCTCACTCCCTCTACTGATACTATATGTCCTAACAACTTCCACTCCTTCATAGCAGACAAATATTTCTTGGGATTTAGGGAAAGGCCAAACCTTTGACACTTCAAGAAAACTTTCCTCGGGTGACAATAGTCATCCTTATCTAACTTGGAGAAGACTGTGATGTCATCCAGATAGATAACCAAAAACTGATCTTTCTCCCCGATGAAGGCTATGTCCATGGCTCGCTAAAATGTTGCTCCTGCATTCACCAATCCAAAAGGCATTTTGGCATACATGAATTTTCCCCAAGGAGTGGTGAAGGCCATTTTTTCTCTGTCCTCGGGCATGACTGATATCTGATTATAACCAGAAAAACCATCAATCATGGATATCCTAGATGCACCAGTTACCCTCTGCAATATGTGTTCCATGTTGGGCAGGGGATAATTGTCTTTCCTTGAGCTCCTGCTCAGGTTCCTGAAATTGACACAAAGCCTGATTTCTCCACTTTTCTTCCTCACCGGAACCAAATTGGCCACCCATTCAGAATATCCCAAGGGGACAATGATTTGGGCATCTAACAATTTCTTCACTTCTCTCTCCATGACGGGCAACAACATGGGATTTATCTGTCTCATCTTCTGCCTAAATGGCTTAGCCTCTTCTTTCAGTGGGATCTTGTGCTCAATGAAAGATGTGTCATAATTCTTGAGGTCTTCATAGGCCCATGCAAACACATTAGCGAATTCCTTTAATAACTCAGTATATTCCACCCTCTGTTCATTGGTCAGGTTGCTTGATAATTTGACAGACTGAGGCTCCCCCTGTGTGCGAATGTTGCATTCAACTGTATCAGCATCTTCATTTGAAACACTTCCCTTTACTACCACATCATTCTTGTCGAACAGTCTTTCTAAAGGGACTAGTCCTCTCGGAATAATCTGGTGATTAGCAATTTTATTTAAAAACACCTCAGGGTGAGGGTCACCTTCCAGGTCAGGATCCTGATAAATGTGCAACACAAAAAATTCATCAATAGATTGGAGAAATTTTTCAATTTCCAGAACATCTTCGAATACCTTCCAATGCTTGACATTGTCTGGTACAGAGGGCCTATATTTTATTTCGAAATCATATTTGACCATAGGCGGCAGAGGAACTTTGAGAAACCTAGATGAGACACCTAAATAATTGGATGAAGTGTTTTCCCCCCTCAGAATGAAAGAAATGTTAAAAGCCAAGAAGAAATTATCAATCAGGTCCCATACATCATTTCTTTAATTTCTAAGCCAAGGATTTTTAGCATGATAAGCATTTCTGACTTGATGGATAATCAACTCAACATCTCCAAATACTTCTATCTCTTTAATTCCCATTTCTTTTGTACCCCTCATACCCAGAACACGAGCTTCATACTCTGCCACATTTTTGGTGGTTTTAAATTCCATCTTGTATGACAAGGATATGGTCTCTTGAGAAGGTGACATGAAAACTACTCCAACGCGAGCGCCTTCGCTAGAAGAAGCTCCGTCGAAAAACATCTTCCAAACAGAGATGGTTGGAGGGGGAATCAGATAATTAATATTGGGCTGCTTTCTAACTTGGACAGGGTCTTCAGGAGCATCAGTGAGCTACAATAAACTAGACCCCAAATCAGTGTCAAGTACAAAGATGGGATGATTGGTGGGGTTTGCTTCGTCACTAACAATGTAGGCTAGCTGATCTTCCCTATATAACCTCCTTTGTTCCCCTCCGAAGACTAGAATGGTGGCATATGTGAGATCCATCTGTAATGTTCCTCCAAGCTTTTTAATCCAAGATCTTGACAACAACATGACAAACTTCGGGGGAACATCAGCTACCACAATATCCATGACCACACTCCTCATAGGCAGTTGAAACAAAGAAACCACCAGGTCTTTTATGACTCCCAGACACTGCACTCTCCTTGAATCGAAAGAGTACAAATCATGATAAGTCTTTGTCACTTCCAGTCCCAATTCTTCCATTACTATTTTGGGCATAAGGTTATGGAAAGCCCCTGAATCCATGAGGCAGTTATGCATCACTTTATCATGTATGTTCAAGGATGTGTAGAAAGGAGGGGATGAATCATCTCTATCTTCTACCATGGGACCTAGGAAAACTACTGGCTTTTCATCTTGGAGATTTATTGAGTCCGTGGAAGGATGGGGGGGCTCAGATTGTAGCAGTTTGGAGAGGGACCTTTTGAAATCTTCATTTTTAACTAGTTCAGATAGGGGTACATGAATTCTAATATTCTGAATCTCATGCTCAAAAATAAAGGAGGAGAGAGACTTAGGAGCTTCCATTACCTCGGAGACAGGTGCCTGGGTTGCTGGCAAAGCATTCTGAGTTTTGTTTTCTTTAGTAGTGGTTGTTGTAGCTTTAGTAGGCCTTTCTGCTATGAGGGGCTGATCCTAGCTATCAAAATTCCTTTCTTTCTATTTTGACCTGAGATGGTATCTGTTAGGAGGGTTGTTGGCCTTTTCCCCTTTACTCAACTCGTTGATTTGAGTGTTGATAAGGGATTCTTCATATGTAGATTGAGTCAAGTGAGGAAACGGGGAAGTTTCCTCGATGCAGTGGATCTCAGAGTCGAGTTCATCCACCTCCTCCCCTTCCTCATGAGCAACTAGGTTGTTCTAGAGAGGGGTTGGAATCCTCTGATCCTCCCTGTCTCTGCTTCTTTTTTCCTTTGGCAAAGTCTGTGGCATATCGTTACCAGGCCTCCTGAAACCTCTGCTATCTATATTTTGGGGATTTCTGTACATGGGCTTCCCTTCTAATTCCCACCTTTCCATCCTGGAAGAAAGTGATTTTAGCACTCTAGTTGTATCACATGTTTTAAGGGGAAGGGGAGAGGAACTAGATGGGGAGGCTTCATGCCTCTTCCTAGATATGTTTCTAGCAGCAGTGTTCCTGATTCGGTCAACAACCAATATGTTAGATTATACCTCCACGGCTGCATCCTGCATGTGGGCCAGAATAGTGGCTCTTCTTTCCCTCAACAAGAGGCAGAAATCAAGATCAAAGATGCTAACATAAGTGATCTTTACAGAGGCTTCTGAGGGTTTAATCTTAGGGGATTTTATTGTACATTTTATTGAATCTCTTGGAGAAGTCAGAGACAGACTGTCCTTCTTTTCTCTTCAAAGACCCAAACTCTGTCATGTAATACATGAAGTCTTTTTTATCTCCCCACTGTCTCAAAAAGGCACTATCCAAAGCCTCAATCCCATCAATAGATCCAGGAGGCAGGGCCTTAAACCATTTCCTAGCCTCACCTTGAAGACTATGGACAAAAATTCTCATCCATACGTCTGCATGCATGATAACATTATCATCTGTAAAACTATAAAAGGCTTCTAGGTGTTCTTCTATAGTTATGTCCCCCTCGCTTGTAAACTTAGGCAACTGCTTGAGGTAACCATCTGCTGGAAGGGCATTGAGAGGTTGAGGTAACACAAGGGGAGCATACCTAGCAGCTATTATAGCCTCCATTCTGGTCATGTGGGGATTTTCTCCTACCATGGGAATATTGGGTGGAGGAGAACTTGAAGGAGAAGGAGCTTGAAAAGGGGATATTGGGAATGAGCCTCTAAGTGGAATGGGAAACAATAGGGGATTTAGGGAGAAGGCTAATGGGCTTAAGTCAGCAGATGCTTCTCTTTGTGTAGAAGCGACAATAGTAACAAGCGGAGAAGTAGTAAAGCTAGGAGTGGGGAAATATTCTGTGGTCCTGAGTCTACACCAAGGTACAACTTCAGGGGAGAGGGGAGTGACAAGGATTTCTCCCTCCAATCCCAGACCAGGAGGGGAAAACTTCGCAGGAACACTCCCAAAATTTAGGAAACGAGAAACTTCAGAAAAAGGTCTGTTAAGAAACCGAGGATGAGAAAATGGAGTTCCTACAGAAGGAGATGGTGGATTACCTGGTTCGATGGTGGAATATTTTTCTTTAGAGGCCTTTCCTTTTCTGAGAACCACCTCCGGATCAGTTTCAGGTGTAGCTAGAGGCAGCTGTGGATGGGACCGTGTGTGTCTACCTCTGAAAGCCATGATTAACACGGCAGGTTCACCACAGTGGAGTCGTCACAATGGAGTTGCCAGGTGCACAATAGTAATCTTCAAAGGATTTGATACCTGATGCACCTTTAGAATCAGAGGCTCAATGTCATTCAATATCGGGGAAAATTTCCAACCTCATCCCCGACAACGGCACCAAAAAATGTTGGAATCAGAAGTCACTCCTGGATTGCAGCAGGAGCAGAGCCCGACACCCATCAGTTTATGTCACGATTTGTTTATAAAAGGGGTGATCGAATGGAAGTTAACTCAAAAAAATATCGTTCTAACTCTGAAACTAGGCCAGGTATGCATGGGAAAGTGTTGTCTTAGTCAAAATTCAGACAGTGAGTTGTAGTAAGGGTGAATAGGAGGAAGACTTGTATGAGAGAAATGCAAATGTCTGTCGTAAACATCAGGTTTCTAACAGAATGTAGGAGAAAACATCTAAATGTAGGATCTTCTTACATTCAAACATAGAAAACTGGAGAATACAACAATGCAACAATAAATCCTTTATCATAACATAATTGCAATAATTCATGTGAATCAGTCAATCATGAACTCCCTCAGTATGAGATGAAAACTAGATGGGGAAAGAAAACTGTCTATCATTAAACAAGAAATCTTACATACAGATGCGTAACCAGAGAACTAGAGACGTCTACTAAAACTTTACAATCGGGAGCTTCGCTCTACCATCGATGCTTCAAAAATGTCAAAACTAAGTGCATATACTCCCAAACATTTTCCCAACAGAGGCATCCTAGACTTTCAGGATGGGGTGTCTCTTCAATCAAATCTGACCTGCACTCCTATGTCATATGCCATCTTAACTCTGCATGGCTCATGATAAGGGGTAGATGAGCTCTTAAATGCTGAATTAGTGTGCGCAGGCTTTCCTGGTGAGTCAAGGACTTGGCATGGCTTCTGTGGAAAAAACCAGTACAGAGGACCATCTCGGGCAAACTTCCTGCCAAGACATCCATACCTTGCAATTAATGAGTGAGGCAAGGTTTCAACCACCCTCTCTCTTCTTCATTTAATCCAAGAAGGTATCAGGGTTGAGATCAAGTTGAACTGGTACCTGGAGAACACGGTGATCCCTTCTACAGCTAAACCTGACACTTCATCCCTTTACACAGCTCTTTCTATCGCCCCCAAGTGACTACGGGATGTGACCCTGTGCCTATCTTCAAAGGCGCTTTCGACATTTCAGGGTTCGTGGATAGGAAGGAGATGATCCTTTCTCTTCAAAGTCACGATGGGAGAAATTTTGAGAGGGCCTAATTGGGTGCCACGTGTCCCTCTCTGATCTGATGGTCCTGAACTAATTCAGCGATACTGTGGGCCCCAGTCCTGGACACCTTCAGCACTTCGCATCTCACGAATGGGAGGGAGATACTCCTTGTGCTTGGAATTCACGATGGGTGAAAATGCGAAGAGCTTAATCGCGCACCATGTGTCCCTCCAGGATGAACGACTGATATCTCTTTTGGTGCTTCGGGACCTGCCTTGCCAAATGATAAATGTTAGTGCCCCTTCTCTAGGCCTAGTCCTTTGTGACCATGCACCAAAACTGTGGGCTCGACTCTGGGCACTTTTGGCACTTCAAGGTTCGGGGTTTCGAGATGTGATATGATGAGGAACCCTTACCCTTCGAACTCTCAAATGCCGATATGCCGACGTGACTAGATCTTGCGCCACACATCATTGGATCGGACGGCCCAGATTTTGTCTTGAAATATAGGTGCTATCTCTGGCGCTATATCTCAGGTAACTTGGTAGCCCCGAAATTCCGATGACTGTCGATCAGCTCTATATATGGATCTCATCCGCTGATAACAAAACTTCGCCTGCTCGCTTGACTTGTAACCTGAAATGAGATTTTTCCATGCTGCGCTTGGGCGCTTCTCGTGCAACCTGCAGACCTGGATACTTTTGTGCCCAAGACAAAAATTGTTTCTAACAATATCTAACTACCATAGTGGGCCTTATTTAATAATAAAGTGGG
>JASDQU010736699.1:103873-120427 GCA_032191745.1 Picea mariana | reverse complement strand
CTAGCTACCTTACATTCCATCCCCCTTATGAAAGTGTTGTCCTCAACACTTGATGTACAACCATATACCCGGGTCCCATGGATAATTGTGGACCATAATGCTGAAGAAGACTGGAGAACCAAGGTCCCATGTAGAAAGGAAAGCCACCATGCTGAAGTAGTCCAACCACCATTATAAGCCCAGGTCCCATGTCCAAGTGCTCATGTGAACTCCCCGTGGAAGATTTTGGAACCCAATAACCAACTCAAAATGATGCTCCAAAGACTGACACCTTTCATGTGGATCCAAATAAGAATATCCATCCACATAGTGGAAAAGGGTCATAGTAGAATCTGGAAGGAATAATACTACTGTAGAATATGTAGGATGGACACTTGTAATAATCATTGGCTCTCGATTTGTCATATTGATGCTCTCTACAGAAGGTGGATTAGAGTCATCAAATAAAATATGAAAGTGGTTGTCATCCTAGAAATGACAACTATCCATATACCATTCATCACAATCGGCCTCAAAATCATACCACCCATACATTTCTTGATTATATTCATCTTTGATGTCCACCATAAGAAATATCTGCTGCATGTTATCCAATGAATCTCGAATACTACGAAAACTATCATTGAGGCCATTTGCAAGGTCATGCAATATAGCATCCAATGTGTCATACAATTTGGATTTGAATGCTTCAAGAATTCCCTTGAGGGTTTGAGAAGAAATAGCCATCTAAGAACCCTATGAACTCTCCGGTCCCACATCCGTCATGAAAAAACCCCAAAAATAGAACAATAAGTTACTGCAGAAAATCGTCGTGTTTTCCTGAAAAACCCTGAAAATTTGTTGAATTTAAAATGCTCACAAATTCAATTTCCGGACTCCGTTTCAACTGACTTTTTGTTTGAAATTGGGTGAATTTGTGAGAGGAACCCAGATATATAATTTATTATGGCAAATTCGGCCTCCATATTCTACAGAAATTAAAAAAAATTGCGCCGCTGTCCGCGGAAAAAACCTTGGAAAATTGCAGATTTTAAAACTTCAATATCTTGACTTCCCAGACTCCGTTTTAGACGATTATTTTTTTTAACTTGGGTGTTTTTCTGAGAGGGAATCATATCTACAACATGTTTCTGCAAAACTTTCACAAAACTATGCTGAAAATTTCTGGAATGTCGCGGCCCTCTTTTTCTTTTCCGAAAAAACAAATCTACAAAAATAAAAAATATTTGCCCACAATGTTTGCCAAGGAAAGTGCTCTAATACCACTTGTTAAGTACCCAATACTGAATACAAAAGAACCACAATAGTTATAGAAGAACAATATAGAAAAACACCACTTTATTATATCAAACCCTTGAGGTAGGGCAACACCATACAATGGATCCTATTATGGAAGGGATCCTCTCCTGTTCACTTGCCTCCTCGAAGGGGCATCCTCCTATTGAGCTACCGCTCCAAATACAATACTTCTCTTCATGTCTCATTACATTTCTTGAGCCCCTTTATATAGTGCTACCATCACCTAAGAACATTTTAGAGGAGGAATCTTTTAGAAGTAGAACCTTCTAAGAAGCCCTCTTACATTTATTACATCCAACTACCATAGTGGGCCTTTATTAATATAAGGGACCTAGTCCACCTTACATTGAATGACCACATTCGCATATATTAAATGACTTCCACTAATAACACATAACTACATTACCATTGGGTACCTCCCTAGGTACCCCATATTACCTCCCTAGGTATACTACAACTACCATCACCTAAGAACATTCTAGAGGAGGAATCTTCTAGAAGCAGAACCTTCTAGAGAGCCTTCTCACATTTATTACATCCAACTACCATAGTGGGCCTTTATTAATATAGTGGACCTAGTCCACCTTACATTGAATTACCACATTCCCATATATTAAATGACTTCCACTAATAACACATAACTACATTCCCATTGGGTACCTCCCTAGGTACCCCATATTACCTCCCTAGGTATACTATAGTAGAACTATATAAAGGGGTTCAAGCAATGTAATGAGACATGAAGAGAAGTATTGTATTTGGAGTGGTATCTCAATAGGAGGATGCCCCCTCAAAGAGGCAAGTGAACAGGAGAGGATCCCTTCCATAATAGGATTCATTGTATGGTGTTGCCCTACCTCAAGAGTTTCTATAATAAAGTTGTGGTTTTCTATATTGTTCTCTAAATATTTGTGGTGTTTCTGTATGAAATTATTTGGTACTTAACAGAAACAAAATTTGATAGATATACAGGTTGAGTATGAAGAGCCCATTCCAATATATTGTGATAATACAAGTGTCATCGATATCTCAAAAAATTCGATGATGCACTCCAAGACGAAGCACATTCCAATCAAGTATCACTTTCTACGGGAACAGGTTGTAGAAAAGAACATCAGAGTTGAGTACATGGGCACAAAAGAACAAGTGCCAGACATCTTTACAAAACCACTTCCACGGGAAGCCTTTGAATATCTTCGCCAAAGACTTGGAGTTATTTCTTCTCCAAAATGAATGATTTTTGAATGCTTATATTATATGTCTTAGATGTACATGAGGAAGCGCCATAAGAGGACAATTCAGTTAGGGGGAACAACCCCAGATGGAAAGATACATTTTCCATTGAAGACAAAGGGGGAGAGATTTATCAGATGCAGAGGACAGAGGCATGGTTCCAATGGGAGCAAATTTATCAGATGCAGAGGATGGAGGAAAATTTATCAGATACAGATGATAGAGGCATGGTTCCAGGGGGAGCATGAGTGATATAATTTCAATATTACATCAGAGTGTTTCCATCAATGCCAAAGGGGGAGATTGTTGATTAAGGCTGGTTGTCGTTGATGTCAACCCTTGAAGAAAGCCCCGTAACACAAAGGTTTGGGTAATGGACCAAAGATTGTTTGATGTAAAGATGAGTCAATATTATCTTGTCACGGTTGATAAGAAGTAAATATGGATGAACTCCAAAGTGGTCCCCTTATGGTGAAAACACTCATGGGAAGACGCTTTGAGGAGTAAGAGAACCCATGCTTAATTGTGGAAAAATGAGATGAATGACATTGAATTTTTTAGGGAAACTATCCTAGATGTATATTTCTCATCATGCCATTTCCGGTGGTAAGTAGAACATCACATAACTCCTCACGGTTAGAGATTTATGGCCATGAGAAGTTGGAGACCCCAAGTTTGCGTAATGGACCCAATTTTGTTTGATGGGTAATGGTATGAGTTATGATATATTTTTAGACAATACTATTCTATACGAATAGTACATGTCATGCCATTTCTATTGGTATGTGGAACGCCACATAAATCCTCACGGTTTGAGAGTTATGGCCTTACAAAGTTAGAGGACCCTCACATGTCATCTAGAAGCCCCAAAAGGTCAAAGTAGTCAAAGTGATTTAAGGTATTTTAAAAGGTAAATAATAAAGTGAAGTGATTAGTGTACTATAACTCAAAGTTAATACAAAATAATTTTTTTAAATAATAAATTTAATGGAGAAATTAGAAGTGGGTTAACCCTAAAATAAGGAAAGTGGGGACAAGTGACCTAGAATATGTTTTTAAGGAAGCTACTTGGAGAGTATAAATAAGAGGCAAGGCTCTCTCATTTTAATAACACTTGAGCATATTGAATATCTATATGTTTTTGAGGTAACCAAGGATATCTAAGCCTAAATTCTGAGGAAAGGTGAAGAAAAGAAGGCCGAAATGCAAGGAAGGATAAATTCTTTTGATGATGCTTTCTAAGGAATGTGATCATATACACCAAGTCTATTACAGAGCTACAAAACAGATTTGGATGATGAAATTGATGAGGGATTTTGGTTGAGGTACATGTTGAGTACATGGTTGAGAAAATTAGTTGATGAGTTGGCACATACATGAGGTGTATAGTTGATGATGTTGGTACATATTGATGAGTCATAGTTGATGAGTAGTTGACACATGATTGGTACATACTTGGTACATGGTTGGATGCACTTGTTTATGGTACAGGTTGATTACAGGTTATTTGGTACATATTGGTGCATGGTTGATGCACTTGTTTATGGTACAAGTTGATTACAAGTTGAGGTACAGGTTGATGCATGGTTCAGATTTATTGGTACAGGTTTACAGTGGTATATCTCATAGTGACAGGTTGACAGTGGTTCCATCATTCTACTTATACTTCAGGGTGGCAGGACAGGGCAAGGACATGTGGTTGTAGCCACCTTTAGGTTGTATCCGAAGAACATATGGGGTTGTAGCCAAAGAACATACAGGGTTGTAGCCTCCTTCTGGTTGTAGCCAGAGAATTGGGGAGTTGGAGCTTCCCTCAAGTTGTAGCTTGAGAATCTAGGGGGTTGGAGCCTCCTTCCAGTTGTAGCTGGAAAATAAAGGAATTTGGTGCTTAGAATGGATGTAATTCTTCAAGACATATAATAAAAATCATTATGTGGTTTTCTCTCAATTTGGGTTTCCACGTAAAACACTGGTGTATTGTGTATCTGTGTGATTGTTCTTTTCTTATTCCTCATTATTGGATAATAATACTACTTTGATATAACACTTGGATCAATTTGTATAAAAAGGATTATAATTGCACTATTACCGATTAACCCCCCCCCTCTTAGTAATCCAACACTTGGATGATCCTTACCTTAGAAAACAGGTTTTGTGGTAATGCTTCCATCTTCTGATGCACCGCTAGTGCCTGGACTTGAAATAATGCTATATTTACAACCTGGCTTTCAGTAGAACTCAATTTTGTTTGCAACTACCTTACTAATTCTTCTCATTGGATGACCTTCCCTTGGCTTGCTTGAGTAATCTTTTGTACTTCTTCAAGATCATATTTAAGTTGTTGAATCTCTTGTCTGTCTTTGGCTCTAGCCTGTTCGAGTTCTTTGTTGACCTCACTTTTGAAATTATTATCTAAATTCCTTATTTGATCTCACAACTAACTTATCATCTAATTACTTTGTCTCGGCCTTACTTTCAGATTATCAAAATAAAATAAGTTGGTTGTTGCAAAGGATCTCAAAGATCCCGCCACCTCTATAGAAAAATCTTCATCTTCCAAATTTTTCCCTTCTAATAATAGTTTGTGCTTTTTTACCATTGTACCTTCTTTCAGATTCATTTCTTGTTTAACCACAGATTTCCTGTTCTTACTGAAAAAGAAGTCAGAGGAAGGTATCTCTTCAACAGAGATCGGGGTGAGATCACTTGCATATATAACTTCAAGACTGGGAATCCCTAAACTTGACTGTAAAGGGGTTAAGGCTGTAATAGGACTGCCTAACTCTATGAATTGCATTCCTTATGTTGTTCTGGGGGTATCAGCAGGAGTATTTGACGATAAAGGAAATATCATTTAATTTTGTTTTAGAGGTGTCTCGAATTTAAAACCTATTTTAGACACTAGCTGTTCTATTTGCGAAGTTTCTAGTCCTTGCAAAGACACTTCGGGACTCTTTGGGGTTTCCTCAGCAGTCTTATTACCAAAGGACTTTGGTTCGAAACCTGGAGGTATACTTTGATGTTTTAGAGGAGTGGTTATAATTTCTCCCTACAGTATCTTGGGAAACCCACTTCATCTGTGTTTTAAAAAAGATAAAATATGGTCTGTATGCCAGGGGGTAACGCTTGGACCCTATCTAGTATCTCTGCAAAATCTCTGATTCCTTTGAATATGTCGTCACAGGGGGAGTCTTCATGCTCATATGTTTTCATATTGCATTAAGATAGGTGATTTCCAACAATTTGATATGGATAATTCCTTCTGAGCTCAACGTCAACTAATTTAACCTCCTCTAATGATACATCTTCCACCTTATAATGACGAAAATTTAGCAGTGAAAACCTTCCAACCTGTAGAGGAAAAACTGGCCAGAATTTCTTTTGAACTGCTTTTAACTCTTTTTCGATGCCTCCTATTATTATTTGGTATGCCACTTCTCTGCACACCGGTCTTTCAGGTAGAAACTTTGGGAGAGCATGAGGGGGAATTGAGCATCCAAAAACTCTAATATAAGAGAAATTCTCTTCAATAAACCAATCTGCAACTGTTTTAAGGTTTTCCCTAATTTTCTCTAAAATCTGAGGTGGTGGATAACCATACAATGCTTGATGAACAAGAATCACTACATAGTGTCAGACTTCATAAAAGAACTCTTTAACCTTTTCTTCCCATAGTTTAGATTGATATAAATGGATGGGTTATGCACAAGTTGGGTTCCAGCTCCAATTCATCAAGGGAAATGGAATCATATAACAGATGGTATCCATGACATATGCAGACATATAAAAAGATGCAAGTTGGCCTTTTGACTTTTCCATTTGGTATTCAACCATTTCTTTGGTTAGGTTATCAAACAAAATCTTAGCCCAATCGAAAGTGAAACCTTCGGCTACTTCATGCATGACTGATACCCATTTCACTGGGAAATGGGTAGGGATTTTCCTTCTGAAAATTATACATAACATCATGGCTATATAGACCATATATTCATTTAATGATGCGGTGGCATAAACACCATGATAATCAACTCTGAATTTCTCTGGAATTCCCCACCATGTTTTAATTACATCTGGGTAGATTTGGTCAGATTCTGTACATTCCTTTCTTTGAAACTCTTCTAGGAATGCAACATTATAAATATATTTAGAAACAGGGGATAACTTGTACATTACTGGAATGTGTTCTGGCCTGAAAGAGCCGACAACAACTTTTTGATGATTTATGATGCTCCTGGTCTCCACATCGGTGTTCTCCAGAGCCCAGTTTATCATGTCATTGTATGGCAAGAGTTTCGACCGTGTAGAAATTTTATGAATTTTAGCCTCTCCTATAACTCTGAGTTTAGTTCTATGTTTATCAGTGTTTTCATTTCCAGAATCATCTGGGCGATTTATGACTTCATGCTCCAGGATTTTGAAAATCTGTGTCCAGGACCTGACTAAATCCACAACATGTGGTGTGGTATCAGACATAATGTTCAAGCTCAGATTTAAGCCTTCACCAACATCATCACTTTTCTTCAATGTTTTCCTGGGTGCCATGATTTCTGTGATAAAAAGAGAATACCTATTACAAAGGAGAAGGCGTAATATTTCTTTGAGTAAAACTCACTTCTTTGCTGGAAATGAAAATGAATTTTGAAATAAAAAATTTTATTCACTCTCAATCCGCCTCAACTCGAGCGTGCTTCTACGGACGGTAAATTTATTTGTTTTAATGAGGAGGGTACAACTGGAGATACATGTCTTACTCTATAAAATATTTCTATTGATCCAAAATAAATATTTTCCAATATCGGTCATTCATGACTGGGAGTTTTAGATGTAATATCATTGAGAAATCCCGAAATGCGAAAGAGCGAAAAACCAATTTATATCGTTAATTTTTGGTTAGAGGTTTAGATTAAACATGATTAAGAACTTAATGTTTTCGGGACTTCATTATTCGAGATATTTTAGGCGTGATGTATGATAATTCCCCAATTCCCGAAAATGCGACTAATTGAAATTAATTATATTAATTATGTTTAACCATTTCTAATTAATCGCAATTAAGAGAGGATTTCGTGACTTTACATATCAGGATTTTAAGTTGTTGTTTAAGACGAGATTCCTGAAACATGAAATTGTGATGAGTTTTAATTACCGTTAAACATTCTTAATCATTCTAATTAACTTGATTTATTTTTTTTTAAATTAACTTTCGCGACTTTGCGTATCAAGATTTCAGAGTTCATTGTATATTAAACTGCTTATATCGCGAAACCCTAAAACCCAAAACTTTTGGAAATTGTCTTAGTGTTTTGACTTTTTCTTAAACAAAGGGAGGCTCCATAATATACTAAGGCATTTAAACCATTGGATTGATCGGAGGACTTTATTTCGATGGTGATTATACAAATTTATTTTTTTGCTCTTTTTATTTAAAAAAAAAACAAAAATTATTTTTAGTCTAAGGTTGAGAAAAATATATGTTTCAACATAGGCTCCATCTAGGGATCCATTCTCCTTGTAGGACGAGAATAACATGTAGACCGAGTGCCTTTATTGGGTAAATGGAGTCATTATTGCAGCTCTGTGAAACACATTATGAAGAAATCACAAAACAGGACACTACTATAAATGGACAACATTTTCGACACCCTATTGTCGTACCCCCGACGTTTGATGTCGCTCAACCGCCGCTTATGAGGGCTCAACAGGTGTTAGAAAATCTCCCATGGTTTTTTCGATGTTGGACTATCGTTGTTATTCCAACGCCACTAACATCTGATGACCGATAGCCTTTAAAAATTTAATTTCAAAGGACAACTGAAAAACTACTGACAACATCCATCGGTCTACTGATGAATATTTCGACGCTATCCCATCGATGTGACTGATGAGCATGTTGTAGTTCCGACGCTTTTCTAGGAGCATTTTTTGCCAGAATTCAGACCTGTAGTAGTCGGAAGACCGATGGACCTAAATATTTAAAATAAAAAAAAATTGTTGAAAAGAGGCGAGGCATTATTTTTCTCAAGTTCATAAAAGGAACAGAAGGTTTCTTCAACACTGACCATCCCATTCTGATTGCCAAATTCTACAAGATCCCGGAGAAAATCATCGGTTGGCTCAAGCTTCAACAACGACAGAGATGGATTGGTTGTTGCAATTGGAAATGGGGGAAAGAAATGGCTTGGCATTTATCAAAATATGATTCTATCAAGTAATAGGGCAAAGAAATGGAATTTATCAACATTATTCCCTCATGGACGCATAAATGTATTTTCCATGTTCATACCAAACCAAAATTTATTCACTTGTAGCACCTATGGGATTCACAAAATGGGTTTAATAACTCTAATCATCTAGTCATACCATTTGTTGAAAGTGGCCTCATTGAATGAAAAATTCTTAGTGTCCTTCCAACTCTTCCAAGCATCAAATTGCAATGAAAGAATTTGTTGATTGGGCATGGGATGAAGTTATCTTCCCTACATGGGATTCCATTTCCACATCCCAAAATAAACCAATGGATAGCCAAAGATGAATTAGGTGGATTATGTGTGGGGATTAGCACATGCCTGAAAGACTTCATCTATTAATAACTTAAAGCATTTCAATTTAGTTCCCTACACACATGATTTAGTGACAAATTGGGCATTCAAGTTGAATTATTCCTTGGTGTATTTACACATGAGATGGATTGCAATCAACTAGCAAGCAAAATGGCCCTCAGGGTTAATAATCAATGAGATGATGGCACCACAACCTCCCCTATATGTACCATACTTGTGATATAGGCTAGGTTCATCCTTATTGCGACCATGCTGCCTCATAACTTGAAATACATGGGAGACATATTTCCCCTCCATAGACAACCTTGTTAAAATGTGTACATCCTGCACATGTATAGGGTATTCCCATTCAATCCATATGTAATTCCAAAGACCAAAAAGTCATGCAACACAACAAAATTATATTTACAGAGAGGTTCAAACATAGGGGTCCAAACTATTGCAATGTCACTAGACTCAAATGGAATGTAATCAAGATAGGCTTCATGCCTAGGAACAAGTAATCATCAATGAAGTTTTTGTTGACCAATCTCATTTTCTCAACCTTCCAATGAAAATCCTATAAAAAATCAACTCTCAAATCATAGAAATTTATTGGAACTGCTTCTTTTTTTCACAGTGTAGCTTTCAGAGCCAAAACCCTTATTGTCAATGCCCTATAAATATAATAAAAATAAAACTAGATTTTATCACTCTAAACTCTACAAACTCTCGTCAATGCCTTACCCTTCTTGTCAATGCCTTACCATTCAGCTTTTGCCAGGAACAATCCTCTTCTAATTTCTCAGACGAAAAATCAGTTGGTTTTGGTTGGAGAATTCCCTTGTCTTGTATAGGTCTCAGCCATGGAGACTCTGATTTTACGCCTGAGAAATTAGAAGAGGATCATTTTGGCAAAATTCACTTGTCTTTTATAGGTCTCAACCATGGACTTTCAGGCTTAAAGTGCTTCAAAACTTGCATACAACAATGAACAAATTACTTCAATTGTCACTAAACAACTTCAATAGCTAAATATTGTCTAACCTTCAATAGCTAATTAAACAAATTATAAGTATTTAAACAAATACATATCGATCCTTATGGGTATGGGGAACAATATCACATCCCAGAAATTGCACAAAAAATTGCAATGGATGCCAGTTTAGATTTTATCGGAATTACATATTTAGCCCCAGGAGAATCAAAACAATGTTTAGTATAAAATAGAAATAAACGCACTACAACTTGATAGCTTTTTGATCCCAAATCCACTTTTCTGTGAGTCGATATTAAAACTCTTGGACGGGACCGCCAATGAAAAACATAAGAGGATTTAAAAGATAAATAAAAAATAAGGGCCATAACCATACTCTAGCTACAAACACAAAAATTGTGATAGCTACCAACTCTGAAGTATATATTTACCCCGAGGTGAATCAAAACAATCTTGAGAATAAACCATTTTAACAATCATTGATTTTTATCAACACAAAATTAAATCACAAAATCGTTTACAAAATCCAAATGCCACTTGTAGCTCAACTTCAGTGTAGAAAATAGAAAAGGACGTGCTACAACTTGATAGCCTTTGAACATATTGGACAGGGCCACTATTAAAAATAAATAAAAAATAGGGTTTTAAAAGAAGAAAGGAGAAACAAGGAAAATTCTATAACTAGGCCATATAATAGAATAACCTTTGCAATTTCAACATATGGCCAACATATACAATTGAAAACCAGTTAATCATTAAATATTGTCTAACCTTCAATAGCTAATTAAGAAATTATATAACTATGCGATTTATGAAACATTACTTTGGATATTATAAAAGAAAAATACACCCTTCAAAACAATGATGCATCATATATATAATTAAAACTTCTAGACCAAACCCCTTATTTGTGCTAGTTTCACCTCCGAGTTACAGTGCCACGAGTTGCTTCATGCTCAATAGTTTTTCCATCAGGATAAACCTAGACAAGACAACAAAATCCAAGATTATTCAATGGACATATTTAACCTCTAGGATATTCCTACTCAAGATAATAGATCGCTACATTGGACAATCTAGAATATTGAATAAAATATGTATTTAAAAAAATTTATTCAACTGCAATTATTTACTATACATTAAGATGCACTAAATTGAGAATGTCAGAACATACCTTGACAATGCTTACAAACACCTTATCAACCTTTTTTTGGAGTAGCCCCTCATCATCCTAGATTCAAACATCGACTTATTCACTAAGAACAAACTACAAATGTGATAGTTATAGAACTAGAAATAACTCCTGAATGGGCTCTTCTTGGTTTCAAGAATAATTTATTGGATCTGTCTAATCTTGCAGCAAACCTCCCTTGATTTGACGGAGCAACAATGAAGTCAACATTGGCTTTGTTGTTGCTCCGGTGGATCAAGAGAGGTTTGGTCCAAGATTAGCCAATTCCTAATTTATTCTCTACTAAATAGAGCCAACCTCGTGAAGGTAAAAGCTCTTATGGCCCCTCCCCCTCCTCACATCACTCTTAATTCCCCAATACCCAATCTAACTAATATATTTAGGGTAAAAACCGAAGTAGACAGAAATTTAATATTTTTTCTCACAATATGCTTACTACAGATCGGATCTGTTGATGGGCGAAACTGAATGCCCGCCAACTGGAAGAGTGGATCTGGTCCGGGGTTGTCTAAATAACCCAAGCCATTTGGGATGAACCACCCTGACGGGTTTAGCGGCTCTGTTAGCCGATCTAAGTCCTAGGGAAACGAATGAAAACTACACTAAGGAACTAATCTAAATGAAAACAATAATTAAAACAAACTAATAAACAAATCTAAACTACATATATACAATCTATTACCTAAATCATACAACTATAATCCTATAAAATTAAATGTTCAATCATCAACAAAATCATATCCAATTACAAATATACAATATTTACAGATTACAGATTTAAATGAAAACCTGCAAAAATCATTGGTAAACTGTCCTAAGATAGCAAAACTATTGTTTTTTGATTTTTATAATTTTATGACGAAGAAATTAAATAAAAACTATCTAATCTAAGAAACTAAAATAATAACTCTAACTATAAATCTGAACTATACATATATCTATCTAAACTACTTATATGACACTAATAAACTAACTATTAAATAATGAATAGCAAACTGACCTGAAGTAACGCTTCAGGTTTGTCCTGTATGCAATAGTTGATTTAGCTGTTCGGTGGGAGGAAACCCGCACCAGATTCTCCACGAGCTTCTCGTAAACAAGAAGCAGATGTGCTCTTCAAATATAAATGACAGGACAAACAAGACATAAAAAATTACAGCAGTCTTATAATTAACAAATTATCGTAGTCAGATAAATCCTTGTACAAAATTTGTACAAAACAATTCAATTAATGAAAAAGATAAACATGTATTCATTAAATTGAAATAGAGTAATTGCTGTATTTTTTAAATAAGAGAGATCAGATATGGACAACATATAAACCAAATCACATCAACTTGCAACGAATTACGATAGCTAAAGTAGTCAATAATTAATTGCAAACTGATATAGAGAAAACTTGAAATAAAAGTTTGATATATTGAAAGCGAAAGCTGTTACAAGACATCAAATTTCATCCCAGTCTATATTATTATAAATCCATAGTCTAGTTCTCCCAACAGTGATGATGATGGGTTCATTACAAAAAAAATAACAAGTATTTAAAGACCTCCTACAGGGTAAAACATCCCCGTGGGAATTATCAAAGCAATTTTACAAAAAATCTGGGGATAATATCCCCAGTCTCTATTTTAGCCTATGACTACCAACTCAAAACTATATCTAAACTGCTACAGCATGTCCAATTTTTCAATGAAATTCATAGGTACCTGTAAGTTGACAAGAATACAAAAGTTTAGATAATGTTTTATTGATAAAATTAATAAAAATCTAATTTTTAAGACTAGCTACAGAATCTTGCAATTCTGTAGCTGGTCTAATTTGAGCACAGAATCATTTTAAAATCAATCCAAAACTTAACAGAATTATATTCGATTTATTAAACCAAAATTTTAATTACTAATTCCAAACAGAGTGAATCATTCATACCACAACAAATCAAACTTGTATGCAAATTGAAACAAATGAAATCGTGGTTTCCTAACTGAACGGTGACAGGAATATATGAAAAATGTCAAACGTTTGTTATTTTCAATTGGAGCAGACGGACAGTTGGGGGACCAATGAAATCATCTCTTGAACCATTTCCAAAATAGACTATAATCGATTTAGCCAAGTCTTTGATACGAATTCAATAGAGACAAAATATGCCAATGTGAGCTTGACAGAATCGATTTTCAAAATCAAAAGTAACAGAGAAGTATCAAATCTATCTTCGATACCAATCCAACTCATACAAGTAATTATGCTAACTTAAGGCACACATCAATCCTTTGCAAATCAAATCAAACAAGAACGAATCGAAACAGTTTGGGGCTAACACAATCGTTATGCAAAATCGTATCAATCGCCACAAGATTTTAGCAAACCAATCTTTTAATATTGATGCATTGCATACATGAAAGACCATGCTAATTCAAGCATACGAAATCATTTCAAAATCGAACCATAAGAAATCAATTGAACTATATTAGAGCCGACACAATCGATATGCTAAATCGTATCAATCAACACACAGCTACACGATTTTAGCAAAGAAACTCTCTGTACAGATCGAATGCAAGAAAAATCCAAACGAGAATATTTATTCAAAACGAAACAAACTTGTTTCAAAGAAAACCAAACATAATCACAAACAACTCAATTGCTTATACTAAGCTGAGCACAAGAAAATTGCATAACCAAATCATAGCTATATTTGAGTTTAGCAAAACGAATCTATTGTACAGGATCCACAACAAAATCGTTTTTGATGATCAAACTATAACAGAATCATTTCAAATGTATTAAAACAAACATAGCTCATTGAAAGAAAATCCAATCAATTAAATTAATTCAAGTAAACTCACAAAGCAAAATTGATGTCCAAACAAATACCTGGGAAACTCGGTCATGATAATTTTGAATTGACAAAGGTCGTTGCTACTTCGACATTCTTGAAGACAATCAAACCAGTGGTTTTTTGTTTCTTCTCATTGGCTTGTAGCCTGTCGTTCTCCTTTGCCAACACTGTCACCCGTTCCTCTAACGATTTGATATTTGATTGCAACAGGGGAACGTCAGTGTAATAACACTCTAGCCAAGCATTACATTGGATACATGGTAATTGATTGGGCTTTGATATCACAGGCGAGGGTTTGTTCAAGTTACCATGGGTTTCCTTGTGCATCTTTATTCTCAGGCAGTTAGGGTCATTTTGGAGGCACGGAGGTAAGTTAGAGACATATTCATAGGGTTCCTTAGAGCATAGGCCATGAGAAAAGGGGTACTCCTCAGCTAGGAAACGCTCAATATCGGAGTCTGATTCCTTGCTCAGGACGATAGGTTTCTGGTCAACGCTTTGCTTGGGTTTGTTCCTAGCACATCTTGATATCCATCGAGCATGTTTCTTCCCCTTATTGTTGACAACATTGTCACCTCTACCTTTCTTTCTCAGAGGATTCTTTACGGCCTTAGTCTTGTCTTTAGTACACGAGTTGGCTATGGTATCGGGTAGGTCGATGTCAGGGAAATCCGAGGGTTTGACAGGGGGTAGAAGGATGTGAAGTGGCGCGGCTGGTCCAACCAATGTTTCTGTAACCACAACCTTGTCCACTTGGACAGAATCGGGGGTGGAAAAGCCATTCCTAGATAGGAAGGCCTGCCAACAGTCACCTTTAAGGCTCAAATGGTGAACGATAACGAGTTTAATCAAGCCGTGATGGAAAAGGCTGCTATCAGCCTTTTCACGCTTGAATCTTTTAGGCATCTTGTAAAGACTACGCAGGAGATAATGTGGAATATTTAAGGGATAGCCTATAGAATTCATCAACAACTGAAGGTGATACAGAAATACCAAGCCATACCGACCTTCGCAGGTCACAAACTGTTTAGCAATTACCAAAAGATCGTGGCACCTAGGTTTGAGGGTAGTGATAGGCATACCTTTATCACAGGAAACAATCTTTCTTGAAGTGAATAGAAGTGGCCACGATACCTCATCTACTTTGGAATTTTTAAACCACCTTTTCCCTACAGCTGGTAGTCCTGTAGCTGAACTCATGAATTCCTCATTGAGCTCGAGCTGTATGTCTTCGACCTTAGTGTTGTAGAAAAATCTGCCTGCGGACAAGTAGATCGACCTCTAGGGCTTGACCTTAACCCTAGACAGAAAAGTGCTTAACGTGAACACTGAATTTCTCTCAAATCTATCTAAGCCTAATGCATGAGAAGGAAGGATGTTAGAAGTACCTTTTAACTGACGTTTGTCCCTGCACGCTCCGAGTCGCGCTCCAATCCTTTGCTCCTCGCTGAGGTCTGTGGACAAAACAAGATACGACCGCTTCCTACTCTACTAACATTAGCTTGGAAACAGATCTATCACTAAATGATAAGTTTATGCAACATCAAACACAAACTAGAAAGAAACAAGCCAAGCATGTCATATTAATGAGAATAACGACAGCAGTACTTACAATCTTAGATGCGAATGTGACAGCTTCGTCAAGTCCTCTTTGTCTAACCCTTGCCTGAAATATTCACAACCTGGATGACAGCAGCTTCAATGATTGATCTTCTTTGGCTGACTGTAAGTTTCCTCCAAGATCATAAGTTTCACATATCCAATTCTTCCTCCACTACTTATGAGATCATAAGTTTGGTGTAATTCTGCATTTTCAGTCCTCACTTATGAGATCATAAGTTTGACACTATCTATTTTGCAGCCTCCTTTCACCATTAGAAAGCTTGCTTATATAGCCTTGGAGAGGCTCAACAATCTTGAGATATCCTTGGGGAAGGTGAGGATTTTCCTCCCTCAGTTGAGGATCTGCCCTAGGATCATGGCTCAATCAGGGATTCGAGCTCAACTGCCTTCCAAGAATGAAAAGAAGCTTCCCCCATTCATCTCAACAGCTTAACAATCGCCCAGAATAGGTAGCGCTCCCTCAAAGGGTCCATCAGAGCGTTGTAGCGCTCCCTAGTAAGCTTTAGGGGGCGCCAGCGCTCTCAAAATCTATAACGCTCCCTCAAAAGGGCTGAGAAGCGTTATAACGCTCCCTGACAGTGTATGGGGGAGCGTCGGCGCTCTGAGATAGTGTAAGGGGGAGCGCTCCTCTCCAAAACTCATTTTTTGAGGTGGTTTCAGATGGCAAAAGGTTTGCAAGCCTGTTGACTCATTTCTCCTCTTCCAAATCAGATGTTTGAGGTGTTTCAAATGTCCTTCTCATGTCATTATGGGCATGACATGGGCATCATGGAAGCATGCTTTGCTTGATGTTTTTACGACACTTGTGAGCAACATACAACACTTGCGA
>JASDQU010736699.1:78454-103853 GCA_032191745.1 Picea mariana | reverse complement strand
CAACTTCAATGATTGATCTTCTTTGGCTGACTGTAAGTTTCCTCCAAGATCATAAGTTTCACATATCCAATTCTTCCTCCACCACTTATGAGATCATAAGTTTGGTGTAATTCTGCATTTTCAGTCCTCACTTATGAGATCATAAGTTTGACACTATCTATTTTGCAGCCTCCTTTCACCATTAGAAAGCTTTCTTATATAGCCTTGGAGAGGCTCAACAATCTTGAGATATCCTTGGGGAAGGTGAGGATTTTCCTCCTTCAGTTGAGGATCTGCCCTAGGATTATGGCTCGATCAGGGATTCGAGCTCAACTGCCTTCCAAGAATGAAAAGAAGCTTCCCCCATTCATCCCAACAGCTTAACAATCGCCCAGAATAGGTAGCGCTCCCTCAAAGGGGCCATCAGAGCGTTGTAGCACTCCCTAGTAAGCTTTAGGGGGTGCCAGCGCTCTCAAAATATATAACACTCCCTCAAAAGGGCCGAGAAGCATTATAACGCTCCCTGACAATGTATGGGGGAGCGTCGGCGCTCCGAGATAGTGTAAGGGGGAGCGCTCCTCTCCAAAACTCAGTTTTTGAGGTGCTTTCAGATGGCAAAAGGTTTGCAAGCCTGTTGACTCATTTCTCCTCTTCCAAATCAGATGTTTGAGGTGTTTCAAATGTCCTTCTCATGTCATTATGGGCATGACATGGGCATCATGGAAGCATGCTTTGCTTGATGTTTTTACGACACTTGTGAGCAACATACAACACTTGCGACCTTGTGAGAAAAATGCGACACTTGCAACCTTGTAATGACGACACTTGCGACACTATCAAAGTGAGTAATTTTGATGTGTAACACTTAGCCCTACACCCGTAGAAGGTGAGGGCGAATTGTTGGGCAACCGAACGGTTGAAACCCTCGAGCCTCTATATAAACACCAGCCAACCACTGTTTTCCAAATCTTAGCAAGCATTATCGAATGGCAACAGAGTTTGGCTACCATTTGGCTCTATACGCACCACAGGTGCCATGGACGGAGGCACACAGTGAGCAGAGTGAACGGGCAAGGGTTTGGACAGGGCATTCGTGAGATCAAAAAGCTCACAGGCTTACCCAAAAATTAACAGAGGTGACCCGAGATAGGGGGAAGGCATTAATGCCTGAATGTGCGAGGGTGGTGGAGCTAGCTCAGCCCATCCAAAACAGTCATTTCCCAATGTACAACTGACGATGCATATAACGATTCAAATCACCATTGCATATGTTAAAAGCCATGCCATTCAAATGATCAATGAAATCTATGGTAAGTCGACCAAAATTTTGCGCGAGCAATAGTTTTAGCATAGTTTTAAAACCAAAATAGTGATTTGAAATCAACACCAAGGGTTCGATCATATCAAATATGTATGAAATGATTTATACCAAGGGTCTAACCACAACGTCAATGTGTTTTTATGAAACCAATGTGTCAAAGAAATCTATGAAAGACTATAGAACATCAAAACACCAATGAATCAAAAACTCGATCATAAGGATATCATCACAGTCTTCTAAAAATGAAGTCATATTAACAATTAAAAAATGCCAAATGAGTAAAGATATTGGTGTCTTGCCAACTGTGCGACTATAATTAAATTGGAAACGCAATGAACACATAGACAAGAGTGACCATAATAATTCAGTGACGATTTTAATGTGACTTCGAAAACAAAGTTTTCACGCTTGCAGTCGTGAAAACAAGAACAAAGTGCGCAAAATAATAGTGTTGTTTTATTCCAAAGATTGCGATGAAAATCAAGGGTTGCAAGACACTGGTGTAGGCAGCTTATAAGGATGGGATAAAAATGTGAATTGGCTGCCAACAATGGCGAAACACTGGTAGAAGAAGTTATCTCTGCCAAAAGAACAAATTCAGATTAAGATAAAAAGCATAATTCCACAGAAATAACCAGAAAATTGTTTAAACATCATCAATGATCAAATATTCCAGCAGTGTTTAAAGGATGAAAAATGATAACAGTCCTAAGATAAGCGAGCCATGATATTAAAGATAAAATCTCCAATACTGTTGACAGAACCACTGCTGCCAGCAGGCGTCCATAGCCTCGACAGGGTTGCCATTTAACCCACTCTGATATCTGTATCCTGCCAAGAAGTTCCAAATCAGAATAAAGGACATTTAAAGGTCAAGAGGTTTCATATTTACGAATTTTCATATACCCAACATTGCTTCGCTGCCAGCGGGCTTGTTCAGCACCCCGACGAAGTTGTATTGGCATCATGCATGCCTTTACCCGCTGACAGCATACCTGTTCAGCATCTCGGCGGGTTTACAAGAACTTCCCACAGCTCTTTTAATGATTTAGTTTGTTTTTTGAAGGTATATAGTTGAGCGGGGTGACGCTGAAAATTATTATATTTTAGCATATTTTTTATAGACCTCAACAGAATTTTTAAAACTGTCCTTCATTAAGATCCAGAGATGGTTTATTTACATAACCAACTTTCTAAGGAAGGGAGACATCTTTCTGATTCATTTCCTTAAGGAATAGGGACAACGTAAGAAGATAATAGATGATCGTGACAGGCTTTACTCATAGATCGAAATCAATTAACTTCTTTCAAACAACAGTCTTTGCCAACACAGATGTAAATTTTAGAAGTATACAATTGATGTTTACACAATTTTTCAACAGTCATTTCAGTGAAAGAATTTTCTGTTTTCTTTGTCCGAATAGCTCAGTATGTAGGTATGTGTATTTTCCAAAAATAAAAACTGATAAGCGCCAAGGAGAAATCAAAACCAAAACAACAAAAAAAAAAAAACAAAAGAAAAATATGTACATAGTGTACAAAGAGTTGTCATCAAGCGAAATATCTTTTCAGAGCTTGGCCATTCACCAGATAGGTGTCAGGATGCCCCTCTAGATTTTGCAATCGGAAAGAGCTGGGACCCAACTTCTCAGCAATTAAAAACGGTCCAAGCCATAAGTTTTGAAATTTCGTGTGCTCTCCCTTGCCCTCATGCGGTTTGTCCCATTTCAAGATGAGGTCACCTACTTCGAAGTTCCTATCAGAGGCAGAGTTAGAATCAAACCAACTTTTGACCACTAGTTGATGCTGATCTAACTTACATTTAGCTTGGGCTCTAACCTCTTCTAGCTTCATCAAAGTGTTAATTCGGTTTTCCAAAGGGGGACAATCTTCTTCTTGTATTTTCTGCGATAACTGTAGTGAGGGAAGAAGAATGTGTGGTGGCAGAATTGCTTCTCTGCCATAAACGAGAAAAAAGGGGGAGTTACCTACAACATTTTTTGGTATTACCCTATCATCCCAAATCGCGTTTAACAGTGCATTGTGCCAGTTTTTGTGATTTTCAGCCACCGTTCTCTTGATGATTTTAATCAGATTCTTATTTGTTAACTCTGCCAATCCATTGCCCTAGGGGTAATAGCTCGTAGAATACTTCAATTTAATTCCTTTTTCTAAAGAGAACTCGCTCATCTGAAGAGACAAAACATAAGAAGCGTTGTCGAATACTAAATAGTCAGGGATACCAAAACGAGTAATAATATTCGAATTTAAAAAGGCAATTACCTGACTGGTATTTACAGTTCTTAATGCAGCAGCTTCAGACCACCTGGTGAAGTAATCTGCAGCTGTTATGATAAACTTGTGTTGCTGTGAGGAGGGCAGATTGATTGGACCTATGATATCAAGGCCCCACTGCTGAAAAGGAGAGTCTACTGACACGGGCTGCAAAGGAAAGGCTGGTTTCTGTAACCACCCTGATGCTTTTTGACAAATAATACACTTACGACACAAGGCATGGGAGTCTCAAAAAAGTGTGGGCCAGTAATAACCAGCTCTCAAAACTTATGGGCAGTGGTGTCACCACCAAAATGCCCACCAGCTTCTCCTGCATGCAACTCTAGTAAGACTTTTTCTGCTTCATCTTTCTCAAGACAGCGCATTAGTACGCCATCAAAATTTTGACGAAACATAATACCATTAACCAAATGAAAGGAGACAGACTTTAATCTTAACACTCTTCTTTTAGTGGGATCCAGGTGACGGGGGGCTGACCCATGTTCAAGACAGAATTTTATATCATCATACCACAAACTGACAGAGTTTTGTGCACAACAGATTGCATTTTGATCGTGTTGTCCTAGGTTTGACCTATCACTTTCTTCTTGTTGTCCTGTTGTTGAATCAACAACTGACTTGCATAACCCTTGGCCTCTCACTATCTGAGCTAGGGTAATTTCTATGTCGTACTCCTGTAATAAAGTAACCCAGTTAACCCTCTTTTCCCCTAGTTCTTTCTGCACTAATAGGTTCTTGACGRCAGGATAAGRGACAATAACTTTCGTCCTAGATTTCAAAAGATAAGACCAGAAGTGCTTGACCGCTTTGAAAACAGCGTAGGCTTGCTGATCTACCGCTGGGTAATTAAGTTCAACACCTTTGAAAGCAGATCTCATAAAGGCAATGGGTACTTCATTGTTTTCAGCGTTCTTTTGACTTAGGACGRCAGCGTAGGAACGGTCAGAAGCGAAAGTGTAGAGTGTAAAGTCTTGCAAAAATGCGGGGCTCATGAGAGAAGGAGCGTCTATTATGGCCCTTTTTATTGCATTAAAAGCTTGATTTTCTAAGGGTCCCCAATGATATTGTGCGTCTTTCTTAATTAAATTATGTAAAGGTCTGACCATTTCGGAGAAGCTGGGGACGAATCTCCTCACGAAGTTTATTTGGCCTAAGAAAGACTGCATAGACTTTTTGGATGTAGGAGGGGGAAGTTTCGAGATGACTTCTTCTCACTATAGGTGAGCGATTAGGTGGTGGAGGAGTCTTGCGACCACCTCGTGCCATTAATAAATTTCAGGCCCTCCTTCTAGCGCCATTTGTTGACGGGCGAAATTGAATGCTCGCTAACTGGAAGAGTGGATCTGGTCCGGGGTTGTCTAAATAACCCAAGCTGTTTGGGATGAACCACCCTGACAGGTTTAGCGGCTCCGTTAGCCGATCTAATTCCTAGGGAAACAAATAAAAACTACACTAAGGAACTAATCTAAATGAAAACAATAATTAAAACAAACTAATAAACAAATCTAAACTACATATATACAATCTATTACCTAAATCATACAACTATAATCCTATAAAATTAAATGTTCAATAATCAACAGAATCAGATCCAATTACAAATATGCAATATTTATAGATTACATATTTAAATGAAAACCTACAAAAATCATTGGTAAACTGTCCTAAGACAGCGAAACTATTGTTTTTTTATTTTTATAATTTTATGAGGAAGAAATTAAATAAAAACTATCTAATCTAAGCAACTAAAATAATAACTCTAACTATAAATCTGAACTATACATATATCTATCTAAGCTACTTATTTGACACTAATAAACTAACTATTAAATAACGAATAGCAAACTGACCTGAAGTAACGCTTCAGGTTTGTCCTGTATGCAATAGTTGATTTAGCTATTCGGTGGGAGGAAACCCGCACCAGGTTCTCCACGAGCTTTTCGTAAACAAGAAGTAGATGTTCATTTCAAATATAAATGAAAGGACAAACAAGACATAAAAAATTACAGCAGTCTTATAATTAACAAATTATCGCAGTCAGATAAATCCTTGTGCAAAATTTGTACAAAACAATTCAATTAATGAAAAAGATAAACATGTATTCATTAAATTGAAATAGAGTAATTGTTGTATTTTTTAAATAAGAGAGATCAGATATGGACAACATATAAACCAAATCACATCAACCTGCAACGAATTACGATAGCTAAAGTAGTCAATAATTAATTGCAAACTGATATAGAGAAAACTTGAAATAAAAGTTTGATATATTGAAAGCGAAAGCTGTTACAAGACATCAACTTTCATCCCAGTCTGTATTATTATAAATCCATAGTATAGTTCTCCCAATAGTGACGATGATGGTTTCATTATAAAAAAAATAACAAGTATTTAAAGACCTCCCACAGGGTAAAACATCCTTGTGGGAATTATCAAAGCAGTTTTACAAAAAATCCGGGGATAATATCCCCAGTCTCTATTTTAGCCTATGACTAACAACTCAAAACTATATCTAAACTGCTACAGCATGTCCAATTTGTCAATGAAATTCGTAGGTACCTGTAAGTTGAAAAGAATACAGAAGTTTAGATAATGTTTTATTGATAAAATTAATAAAAATCTAATTTTTAAGACTAGCTACAGAATGTTGCGATTCTGTAGCTGGTCTAATTTGAGCACATAATCATTTTAAAATCAATCCAAAACTTAATAGAATTATATTCGATTTATTAAACCAAAATTTTAATTACTAATTCCAAACAGAGTGAATCATTCATACCACAACAAATCAAACTTGTATGCAAATTGAAACAAATGAAATCGTGGTTTCCTAACTGAAAGGTGACAGGAATATATGCAAAATGTCAAACGTTTGTTATTTTCAATTGGGAGAAAACAAACAGTTGGGGGACCAATGAAATCATCTCTTGAACCAATTCCAAAATAGACTATAATTGATTTAGCCAAGTCTTTGATACGAATTCAATAGAGACAAAATATGCCAATGTGAGATTGACATAATCGATTTTCAAAATCAAAACTAACAGAGCAGTATCAAATCTATCTTCGATACCAATCCAACTCATACAAGTAATTATGCTAACTTAAGGTACGCATCAATCGTTTGCAAATCAAATCAAACAGGAACTAATCGAAACAGTTTGGGGCTGACACAATCGTTATGCAAAATCGTATCAATCGCCACATGATTTTAGCAAACCAATCTTTTAATATTGATGCATTGCATACATGAAAGACCATGCTTATTCAAGCATACGAAATCGTTTCAAAATCAAACCATAAGAAATCAATTGAACTATATTAGAGCTGACACAATCGATATGCTAAATTGTATCAATCAACACACAGCTACACGATTTTAGCAAAGAAACTCTCTGTACAGATCAAATGCAATCAAAATCCAAATGAGAATATTTATTCAAAACGAAACAGACTTGTTTCAAAGCAAACCAAACAGAATCACAAACAACTCAATCACTTATACTAAGCTGAGCACAACAAAATTGCATAACCAAATCATAGCTATATTTGAGTTTAGCAAAACGAATCTACTGTACAGGATCCACAACAAAATCATTTTTGATGATCAAACTATAACAGAATCATTTCGAATGTATTAAAACAAACAGAGCTCATTGAAATCAAATCCAATCGATTAAATTAATTCAAGTAAACTCACAAAGAAAAATCGATGTCCAAACACATACCTGGGCAACTCGATCTTGATAATTTTGAATTGACAAAGGCCGTTGTTGCTTTGACATTCCTGAAGACAATCGAACCGGTGGTTTTTTGTTTCTTCTCATTGGCTTGTAGCCTGTCGTTCTCCTTTGCTAACACTGTCACCCGTTCCTCTAACAATTTGATCTTTGATTGCAACAGGGGAACGTTGGTGTAATAATGCTCTAGCCAAGCATTACATTGGATACATGGTAATTGATCGGGCTTTGATATCACAGGCAAGGGTTTGTTCAAGTTACCAGGGGTTTCCTTATGCAGCTTGATTCCAGGGTAGTTAGGGTCATTTTTGAGGCACGGAGGTAAGTTAGAGACATAGTCATAGGGTTCCTTAGAGCATAGGCCATGAGAAAAGGGGTACTCCTCAGCTAGGAAACACTCAATATCAAAGTCTGAGTCCTCGCTCAGGATAATAGGTTTCTGGTCAACGCTTTGCTTGGGTTTGTTCCTAGCACATCTCGATATCCATCGAGCATGTTTCTTCCCCTTATTGTTGACAGCATTTTCACCTCTGACTTTCTTTCTCATAGGCTTCTTTACGGCCTCAGTCTTGTCTTTAGTACATGGGTTGGCTATGGTATCGAGTAGGTTGATGTCAGGGCAATCCCAGGGTTTGACAGGGGGTAGAAGGATGTGAAGTGGCACGGCTGGTCCAACCAATGTTTCTATAACCACAACCTTGTCCACTTGGATAGACTCGGGGGTGGAAAAGCCATTCCTAGATAGGAAGGCCTGCCAACAGTCACATTTAAGGCGTAAATGGTGGACGATAACGAGTTTAATCAAGCTGTGATGGAAAAGGCTACTATCGGCCTTTTCACGCTTAAATATTTTAGGCATCTTGTAAAGACTACACAGGAGATAATGTGGCATATTTAAGGGATAGCCTATAAAATTAATCAACAACTGAAGGTGATACAGAAATACTAAGCCATACCGACCTTCGCAGGTCACAAACTGTTTAAAAATTACCAAAAGATCGTGCCATCTGGGTTTGAGGGTAGTGATAGGCATACCTTTATCACAGGAAACAATCTTTCTTGAAGTGAATAGAAGCGGCCACGGCACCTCGTCTACTTTGGAATTTTTAAACCACCTTTGCCCTGCAGCTGGTAGTCCTGTAGCTAAACTCATGAATTCCTCATTGAGATCGAGTTGTATGTCTCCGACCTTAGCCCTACACCCGTCGAAGGTGAGGGCGAATTGTTGGGCAACCGAAAGGTTGAAACCCTCGAACCTCTATATAAACACCAGCCAACCACTGTTTTCCAAATCTTGGCGAGCATTATCGAATAGCAACAGAGTTTGGCTACCATTTGGCTCTATACGCACCACAGGTGCCATGGACGGAGGCACACAGTGAGTAGAGTGAACGGGCAATGGTTTGGACAGGGCATTCGCAAGATCGAAAAGCTCACAGGCTTACCCAAAAATTAATAGAGGTGACCCGGGATAGGGGGAAGGCATTAATGCCCGAATGTGCGAAGGTGGTGGAGCTAGCTCAGCCCATGCAAAACATTCATTTCCCAATGTACAACCGACGACGCATATAACAATTCAAATCACCATTGCATATGTTAAAAACCATGCCATTCAAACAATCAATGAAATCTATGGTAAGTCGACCAAACTTTTGTGCGAGCAATAGTTTTAGAATAGTTTTAAAACCAAAACAATGATTTGAAATCAACACCAAGGGTTCGATCATATCAAATATGTATGAAATGATTTATACCAAGGGTCTAACCACAACGTCAATGTGTTTTTATGAAACCAATGTGTCAAAGAAATTGATGAAAGACTATAGAACATCAAAACACCAATGTATCAAAAAATCGATCATAAGGATATCATCACAGTCTTGTAAAAACAAAGTCATATTAACAATTAAAAAATGCAAAAGGAGTAAAGATCTTGGTGTCTTGCCAACTGTGCGACTATAATTAAATTGGAAACGCAATGAACACATAGACAAGAGTGACCATAATAATCCAGTGACGATTTTAATGTGACTTCGAAAACAAAGTTTTCACGCTTGCAGTCGTGAAAATGAGAACAAAGTGCGCAAAATAATAGTGTTGTTTTATTCCAAAGATTGCGATGAAAATCAAGGGTTGCAAGACACTGGTGTAGGCAGCTTATAAGGATAGGATAAAAGTGTGAATTGGCTGCCAACAAATCTAAACATAAGGGTAAAAAGAAGACAATAGAAATATAAAAAAAAATTTCAGATCACATCAAGAAGATAACCATTGATAGAAATTGAATATCAATTCATAATCTGAACATAATTTATACCTTCTAGTCTAATCCAAGGGTCAAATGGTCAAAGGCAAAGAAAAATAACACTATCTACTAGATAATATGCATTAAAAATATTCAAAAAATGTCATGGAAAAGTAAATTTTTCAAGAACTCATTGAAAGGAAAAGAAAAGAAAAAAGGTATTTAAGACCTTAATATTGACAGGCATATGTGGATTTTTTTTAATTATAAATGATCGGTATTATAATATTATACATCAGTACTAGTTTTTTTTTTTTCTTTGCAAGACTTGCTACTAATTTCCTAAGTATTTCATCGATATCTGTGTCATCTTGTTTTACTGCGTTCTCTTCTATTGTTGATTGTACTTGCATTCTCGCATGCATTGCATTCCTTGTCATGTACTCACGACGTTGAGGCACCAAATGTGGTTCATCACCTACAACGACAAAAAATATTAAATCTATAGGGAAAGTTATTGAATACGATTGATTTAGTTCATTAATAAGAAAAAATATGACTGGAATGTAATAATTTACCTGCCCTGTGCTCCTCTTCTGTTAAAGGATCTTGATGTATGTTGTGCAACTCTACCACTGAAACCATAAAATTTATAAGTAGACAATCATAATTGAATTAGTAAAAAGAAAAAATAGAATCACAAAATTCACAAGTACGAAATTATTAAGTTATATATGATTAATATACAACCATATTACCATCGTGGCTCTCATGTGAAACAACATCATGGGGTTTCACCGACCTAGTTATATTAGGATCAGGTTGCACCTCACTTTCAGGAGGCTACACCTCATTGTTAGGAGGTTGCACCTCACTTTCATGGGGCTGCACAGAAGCACCATCTTGTGGTTTCTCTCTACTATCAACAAACCGTTCTGCAGTACTATTGATGGGCTCGGTAGTATTGCTTCTCCCCTGCTATAAATAACATAGAAACATATAAAATTATTGGACGATATCAAATGATAATGTATTTTAAAGGTAATGAAACCGTGTTATTATGGTTAGATTTTTATAATATACCATCTCATGCACGCTGCACCTTGGCAACTGTCCCAAGCTTTTTTAGTGATCAATAATAGCTTGGTATCCATACTTGTAACCAAGCTGGAGGTCTTTTGTAGTGGCTTTGGTACCAAAATAGCCCCCCTACATTGCATAAGAGTATTGATTTTTGTTACTGGTTGCCCCATGAATTACAAGAAACCTGGAAGGCGATATAACTAATAATATTTTTAAGATGTTTGATTACTTACAATTCGTGCCTATAACTTCAAATAGTCACCTTGGCCTATTTTGTGTTGGCCATGTTTCTCAACCCTTGCCTTGGTGGCTTTCAAAGTGTCAGGGAGCCTATGAAAAATTTCAAGTATGTTATATACTACAATTGTATTTAAAAATAAAGAAAGCTAAAAGTATTGAATTCAAATTGTAATTTACCTTCCTCGACTAGGTGGATTTCTTCCTTCTTTTCTCAATCTCCTTTGCTTCCTCAGTGAATGCCTTTCATTCCCTCTCAGGAATAATGGGTGGACGCTCATACCTAGGGTTCTTTTGCAAGTTAACCCTATACATGTCACGTATATATTTTAAATATAGGCCCACTGCTTTGGAGACCTCACTTTTGTCGAAGATATCTACCCCAAATATACGTTCAAGGTAGTCCAAGATTTCTTTTTTGAGGTGAATACTCTGAGAATTCCACCTCGTGCGTAACGTGGGACTAAAAATTTCCAACGACTAGCCATGCAAGTGTTTATAAAACAAGTTGTTTCCTACATGAAAAAATAAACGATCATTAATTAGAAAATAATAATATATAAGATGATATATGCTTCAGATATACAACAAGAAACGGTTAAAACAATTAAAAACACCTGGAATTTTTAATGTCTTTATTGGAACTCCTTTCTCACTCACCAAAAAAGTGCATGAAATTATTCCCATACTAGAAATGCATGACAATCTAGGAAATGAACTGACAGTGTCATCACTGCCACTGCCACTAGCTCCTGCGTGTGGCTCTACCAACTCCAACTAAAGGGGTATGCCATGCTCACAGTCCCTAGCTATAGGTGTGGACCCAGTCTGAGTATGACTGGGATAAATCGCAGGTGGAGTGTTGAATATAATGGCCGGTATATGCTGGCTCATGCTAGCTGGACATTGTGGTGTGCTCTCTGCAACATGACTACTACCAACATCTACTACATGAGTCGACTAAATCAGAGCCAAAAAATCCTATATAAGAAAGAAAAAAAAAATGATTAGAAAATGTAAAAGTTATAAACATGAAACATTCATAATTGAACTTACGACCAAAAAAAAATCACTTTAAGACATGGTTATTACCTTATATTTTTTAAGGTCTTCCTTCAACTGCTCTATCCTTTCTTTAGTTTCTTGGTTTTGATCTTTACTTACAATCAAGCAAAGGATTTCTCTGTTCATTTTTCTAATGATTTTTTTGATTGTTACCATTATGTTGGGGTCATCCAACAAGTCATCATCAACCAAATCATCACAACCATGGCCTGTGGACTACATTTTTCAAGAAAGAAAAGTTATTTTCAATTATATAAACAAATAAGAAACTTCACATTAAATGTAATTCGGAAATGTTAATCATATGCTTGTTCTGGGGGGTTTGGAGATTTTCCATGATCATCCTGCCAAGAATTAGGTGTTAGAAATCCATAACAAATGAAATGACTCATGCAAACTCACAGAGTATGATGTGCACTATAGTGAAGTGCATTGCCTATAATTTAGTTGTTTTGAGGGTTCGGCTGGTGCTTTTCCACGATCATCCTACCAAGAATTAGGCGTTATAAATCTATAAAAAATGAAATGACGCATGCAAACACTAAGAGTATGATTTGTATAAGATTTAGGTGTTAGAAATCCATAACAAATAAACATCATGAACAATGATAAATTTACAAACAATGGGAATACAAATTTACAAACTACACCACATCACATCATGATAAGTAAACATAATAGATTTCAAATTACTACCCCCATAATAGAAATGTCCATATGTATTCGATTCAAGTTGTAATCAATCAACAACTCCTCCCCTGCAGTTATTGATTTTATTGCACATACGAATACACGGCTTTGTTCCCGCCCCTCAAATATGCAATTGGGTTGCTTATTTGTTGTCCTGGGTCATGTACTATTTATAAACCCCACAATATTTCTCGATGCCTTTTGCCTTCCGTCAATATAGATATACCCTCCTTTGTTTCTATCATTGTCTCTTAGTTGTATATAATTTGTAGCCACTCTGTATATCCGCATACCTCCCGTATATTGGACTAGCTTCATCCAATCTCTATAATTGTAACACGACCCGACATACTCCATCAATTCAGTTATTCCACTTTCAAAAACCTTTATTCCATCCATGGAAAATAGCCCCGAGCCATGTAACGATGATGGAACAATGTGATATATCCTCTCGTCTAGACAAAAATCAATGTTTACTTGAGGAAGGTCCTTGGGTACCCATCGTTTCACTAAATGTTTGTACCTCAAGGGCACATCGATGTCGTCTATGCTCTCAGCACCATAAGAGCAGGACCCCCCTTCAACAAGAAAAAATTCCATGCATCTATGGAATCTTCTTCTGATCTTCTCACCTCTAGTCGCTCTCCGTCTACCTAAAATTTCCTCGCTCAACGAAGACAGATCTGACAAATACCTATTTGGTTGTACCTATAGTCCATTGAATGAGCGAGCAGTTAAGAAGAATGCCCCTTTCAATTCTAGTAATTATAATTGTGTAGGATACAAGGATGACAAAAGGAAAACAACAAATATGCATTCTTCTTAAATGGCAGATTGATCAACTCGTATTATAAGGGGCAGATTTATCAACTCGTATTTGTGATGTAGAGAGACCAAGTGACATATCAAGTCAATTCAACAAAAAACAATGACTCCACACAAAAGCAAGCCACAATTAATAATAAGCCTCAAGTATGGATATGGTTGGGATATCATTCTCATGACCTATTGGCCATGTGTTATGTTCATTGTTATATTTATTTTTAGACACTATCTATTTGGCATTAGCCTTATCTCTTACTACTTGGAAAACAATATTTTGGGTAGTTTGTGCATGTGATCTAACCTAGGAACCCATGTTTATTCTTATTTATACTTGTCGATTCCTAGTTATATTGATGCTCACTTTATTTTGATGGAATTTATGTAGGCCTAAACTTTATTTTCAAATGGGAATTATTAGTGTCAAACCCTTAACTAGACTAGCTTTTGTGAATATTGTTTGTGCTTGGGTTCGCTCATTGCATCACTATTTTGAGATGGTCATGTTTATGTGTTTTAGTTGGGCTTGTAGTCATGATTAACCTATGGGTAATACTAAAAATGATAGAATAATAAAGGTATGATATGCTATGATTAGGTCACTAGGCTATGATTAGGCGGGAATGCTTCTCATTTTTGACATCATCTTATATCGTTGTTCTCAAATGGTAGTGGTAGGTATAGGTGTTTTCTGGCAATCCTCTGAATTTTCAGACTCATATACATAGATACATACATACATGTTTTGCGACCATAGTCAAAATTCACAATTGCCGCCCACAATGCATAAGTTTATAATGATATAAGAAAATTTAGAATAGAGGGGGAAATTCGTGCGTATAATGCCTTAGAAATATATAATAGAGAGCATGTAGATGTATTTTAACATAACTAAGGATACGATAAGAAGGTTGTAGGCATTGTATTGTAAACTCAGCTTTGGATTTCCTTTCCATTCCATTCCAACAATTACAAGTGATGAAGAATCTGAAATAGGCTTCTAGTCACAACAGATCATCTAATATAAATTTTCATTTTGAAGCAAAGCAAACCAAGCCATCCAGAGTGTAGACACATGTGCAACCATTCAGATTGGAACCAGGATGCTAAACTAAGATGTTCGATACTAGTTCAAGGACAACACATGGGGAATTCGTGAAGCTTGAAAGATTTTTGTCAATAGCCTTAATTATGATATGCTCCATTTGGTTGTCTCCGCAAATATTTCAATTTGATTGACAAAATTGCAAAATAAAAAACCCCTTAATGCTCTAGGAAGATGACTCTATCATATTGTGATTATTGTACGTATATATTCTCCCATATCGAAATTAAAATTTGAGATTGTTGTAGTCCTATTTGATGTGTTCTTTATGGTCATTATTTTCTATGCTCGAAGGGACATGCTGTGAGTTAGAACATGACTTACCATGTAGTTTGGTGACCATACATTTTTTCTCTGATATGAAGAATATAGGATAACACGGAATCATGGATCATGGTTAAACTTAGGTTGTTTTCGAGATGAGGTGAGAGGTGATGCCTATGATGTCTATTTGAAACAGACATGCAATGCATAAAGAGCTCTGGCACTCTTGTGTGTTTGCACTTTCCACAATCTGGCGACACTCTTGATGTTTTGGAGATTAAAGTTAAGAACAACCTTGTTCTTTAAGGTTTCAACCCCAAAAAACCTATACCAAGGGGAAGCAATCTATGTTGATATTGATGTATGGGTGCAATTATTTTCCAGACTCTTGCAGGCTATAATGACCAACATCTACAAGTGTCCAGATCACATGATAGTCTTTCATATTGATATCATACGTTCAATTAACTATGAGAAAGTATCTCTTTGAATCATTGAGGCAAGATAAAGAACTGTACAAAGCAATATAAGATTCTACTCCAAAGTACTATGGTGGTCCTACAACTTGCCTCTTTCTTTGAAGGATTGGACTCAAGTTTGTTGGAATGGAATTCTAACAAAAGAAATGCCATAGTTGATGGAGTCGATGGTGTGGAAATAACTCACTATTTGGAGATGCTGGTAACCAAAACTAAACAATATGGATCTGTTTTGATGGATATATATCATATGGAATCTCATTTCTAATTGCTGACAAAGATGCCTATTGTAATGGCAAAACCTAGATTTGTCAGACAATCATATTGAGCCCAAGGAGTGATCCATACATGCATGTGCACTATGTGCACCTACACACATATTGAGTAGTTGTGTGGAGGAGCTCCACCTCTCCCAGTAGTTTTTATCATCATTTTGCTTTGTAGCCAACTTAGCCATTTCAGCCACACTTGGAATCGAACTGGCCCCACTCAAGACTCATATAGGCCTTGTAGGATCTGCACCATATACCTAGCCCTTGGAGTCTTAAACCTTCATTGATATTTCCCTCTTGGATCAGCCTCTTGAATCCATTTACCCTTGTTGGATTGGTACTAATACATTGATCCCTCCATCATTCCTTTACCATTAAACTACAAAAATATTGTTTTGCTAGAGCTGTTTTTTTACATCACCTTTGAGCTTTATCTATATAGATTTAGTAATCCTAATTGCTAGGGATACCCCCCTTGAGTTGGAGAAGATCCAACCAAAAGTGAGAGGATAGGATTCTTAGGTGACAATGTTGACCATCCTAGTAGTTCCCCCTCGGGTTGCACCTTGTGGATTAGGGATTTTATCATTAAGTGCAAGTTGGGGAGGTAACACATAGCAGATGCAATTTCTCTTACATAGCCCAACATCTTGCGTGTATGCATTGATGTAAAAACATTCTGAAGAATAGATGGGATCACCATCTTTTCTCGCACTTCATTGTGCTACATTTGACTAACCATTGCCATATGTGGTAAGCACCCCAAGCTTCAGATATGCATGATCTCCAAGTTATGAAATCGACTACTTTATGTGTGAGGTAACCTTGCCACAAATTACAATAGGTCTTTGAAGCTCTCATCCCATGTCCTTGATAGAACAAATATATTCAAAATCCATTTTAGTAGTAGTGGGTACTCAGGGGAGAATTTACTCTAGTTTATGAATTATCTGCCTTTTCAATTAGCCTTGTTGGATTATAATAGTTTTAGCTCAATATCATTTACTTCCTTGATTTGTTGCAGTGAATTTATGATGGAGGCTATGTTGTGGAGTTTTTTCATAATGAAAACAAACAATACATTAACCACTTGTGCAACATATCTAGAAGACTGGAAGGCTTTCTTAGACATGGATGCTAGAAAATAATTGTACTCATTGATGGAGTGGCTAAAATAATGCAGGGTGAAGCTGATGGTTTTTAGTTATTTGTACTGTGGTTGTCGTTCCCCACAGGACATTATTAGGTGTTGCACTAGTACTTTCATGGTGATTTATGAGGATGGAGATGGCTCTGGTCCCTCCTATCTATATCCAATGCTGAATAGAGCATCTTTTTTTCTACTCTTTACACTCTTGGGTCACCTTTTCTTACTTTATTTTACTTATTTCTCTTTAGCTTGTATCTTTCAGGTGTTGCCTTTTCACTCCCACATTATGTTTGTTACTTGCTATATTTTCTAGTCCCATTAACTTATTCTTTTGGTCCCTTGTGGACATTATTAAAATTATCTTATCGTATCATGCTTCCAAATTTCTTTGAGCAAATAGTTTGCCATCTTCATTAGGAGTTGTTTAGTATTTATGAATCACGATGCTATGACAATTGATTATTTTGTTTAATAATGATAGAATGTATTTTTAATAGGTTTTAGTTTTGAGAAGAGATGAGCAACATGATGGTACTTTCTGAAATAAAGTTGTGTTGGGTCTTTGTATATTTGATAGTATGTTCTATTGAATTTATGGCTTTACCAAGTATGGTTTTTCTTTAGTAAACTTCAAGCAAGGTTATGTTGAGAATCCACTTCTATAGATTGGAACAAAGGGTGACTAGGATTTGATGTCTTAACTTCCTGGGCTTTACAACTAGAATCAATTCCCTCCATGGAGTCATGCTTTTTGTTGAACCAACTTGATATGTCACCTGGTCTCTCTAGAAAAACATGCCTAATAAAGCCTAATAAAGCTTCAATATTTTGACCAATGATCTTAAGAGCATTCAACTAATGTAAAGGTTTGATCCAAGTAAAACATCATATTGTGATATACATCTTGTGGTTTCACTGTTCATAAACTGGTCAACTACAAACTGTGAATAATATGACTAAAAGTACACCATTTGGGGTATTTGATATATATTTTGATGCATATTTCTTCATTGAAAGGTGACTTTGGGGTGTCTTCATAGTTCTAAAGGCATGATTTACATATTTGTAGGCATTTCTCACCATTGAGATTCCTTTCTAGCATTAGCATCATTATACATTGTTCGATGCATTTCCACATATTTGGAGGCATCTTTCACCATTCATATTTCAGATGGTGATGTGGACTTTTGAGCACATTTCACAAACATGGTTGCACTTATCTAGAGGAGCACCCTTGATGAGGAGATGACATGTGGACTCATGAGCTAGTCAAACACCTTGAAATAGGGGAAATCCACCTTTCTTGAGGAGTGCTCCACATTTGGAGGTAATTTATGGAGTATTTTATGTTCAAATGCATATCAAGGGGAGAAGTGCTCCATATTTGTTGGGGCCAAATGTTATTTTTAAGTGAAGAAATGGTAACAAACATCTATGAATAAGTTAACATGGTTTGAGAAGATGACATGTGGGATGGTTGACCACTTCAAGATTCTTTTTAAGAAAAGAAACCATTATTAAAGGGAGAACCCTACTTATGTAGGTGCCATGTGTTAATGCAAACCACCTCAAACCTAACTCAAAGAAAAGGAAACCATAAAGAGAGGAGTGCTCCACTAAGGGAGGATTCTAGGAGTTTTAAATGATATTTTATGAAGGGTTCTATCACTTTCTAAATGGAGAGTCCTTGTAAACCTTAAAACAAGTTCAAATGCACATGATTTGAGGGATCACCTCACCTAGAACAATCAATTTTCCCAATATCTACATATTTAGTATTATATTGGCTCATTGTGAGATTTTGAATGTATAGTTGTTATTATGTATTTACTCCTCACTATGTGACTAAAGTGGACTAGAGTCTAGGACAATATCTAATTTGGAATTTTATTGCCCGTATTATGTTTCTTATGCTATTTCTATTATTTGTATTAAGACTCAATTTAAAATGAGAATGCCATGAGGACAACATGCAGAGTAGATATATCAATAGCATATGGATATGTGTCCATTGTAGGATACTAGTAAAAAGATAAGACAAAATTATAATGGAGAATGCTAATTCAAATCATCATTGTTTTCGATTCATCATTTCTCTATACTAATTCAATATCTGGAAGATTGTAATTGATATATGAAATTTGAACATTGCATGTTGTTTAATTATGAAATTGACATCCATTTGTTGGAATCTCCAGATCCAGAAAATCTACCCAAGAAAATTGAAATCAATCCTTGCCACTGTAAACCCTAAACCCCAAAATCTTGTCCATAGTCATGAAGTCGTGGGTTCAATCCCAAGCATAACGAAACAATTTTGAAATAAAAAATAACCTTAAAAATTTAATAAGAAGAATCAAGTACCGATTTTGGTGGCATTATTGGTCCCCTGAGTGAATTTCCCTTGGATCTGTCTCCTCTGTAGGTGGGGTTTCCTCTATCACTCGTGTAGTGGGTTAGGGCCTCCTTGGGTTGTCCATTTATTTTCTCTTGGGTTCCACAATTTTCTCCTTGTTGTCTCAGGTCATTGTCTTCACTGTTCGCGCAGGGCCACTGGTTCTCTCTTGATATCAAGCTCGAATATCTCTGGTTTGGGTTCTCTCTTACTGTCGGGCTTGACGAATATCTCCATGCACATGGATATGTTTTTTTTGTTGTTTATTTGTTTTGGTTTTGTGTTATATATAATATATATTATAAAATTAATATATTTATATATTATATATTATATATAACACATAATATATATTATATAGGGTCTTTGCACTTTCTCTTAACAATGAACTCTCTCATTCATTCTCCCATCCCAAGTTTATTGGTTCCCAAACCAGAACTATGCTCCTTGCATCAATAACTTGGAGCAGCAACAACAATGTACTTCCATGCATAGTGAGCATCTCATAGCATGAATTCCTTCTAGAATTAATTCTAAAGGGGAAATGAGAAGGTTTAAGCTAGGTATGACATTTTTTTTGACACGAGGAAATATGGGACTCTTACACTTGTACTCAGTCCCATGCCTTCATAACTAGATGAAATTCTTTCCTCACCAACATCTTGCATGCATTCAATGATTGGTTTAATGAGTCAATGGAAGTGGATTGCTTCATTTAAGGCACATGGTTGGACTAGATTCATCCATTCTCTATAATTGTAACAAGTCCCAACATACTCCATCAATTCAATTATTCCACCGTAAAAAACCTTTATGCCATCCATGGAAAATAGTCCCAAGCCATGTAATGATGATGGAGCAATGCGACATATCCTCTCGTCCAGAAAAAAATAAATGTTTACTTGAGGAAGGTCCTTGGGTACCCATCATTTCACTAAATGTTTGTACCTCAAGGGAACCTTGATGTCGTCTATTCTCTCAACATCATAAGAGAAGGACCCCCCTTCAGCAAGAAAAAATTCCATGCGTCCATGGAATTTTATTCTGATCTTCTCACCTCTAGTTGCTCTTCGTCTACCTGAACTTTCCTCGCTCGATGAAGACAGATCTGACAAATACCTATTTGGTTGTACTTGTATTCCATTGTTCAAATACCAATTGGAATGTATGCTAAGCAATGCTAATAAAAAAGGAAAGCTTCCAATCGTAATGTTATGATATTTAACCACCCACCATAAATAACTATCCCTAGGGTCCAATCCATAGAGACATATCCATTAGATTTTAGTGTGAAGCCCAAGTATTTGAACCCTTAGCTAAAATATAATACTTGAAAAGGTAAAATTTAGACCACCTCTATTTTATGTCTATGAGTCAAACCATTAAAAGAAACATATTATCTATTCATGTTTAGTACCTTACTTATAGATTCAATAAATAAAAAGTGATTCATTAATACAAGAAGTTTTCTTAATAGAACCAACTCCAAATTATAAGAGGACAACATCTACAAAGATTTGATGAAATGAAGCCACTTCAAGGGGACAACCTCCCTAATTAGTGATGATATAAACCTTGAATTACATATATGGTGCAAAACAATTCCTAATGACACCCATATCCCACCGGAAGGTCAAATATCTCTTAAATAAGATCATCTACATGATTATTTGAGGCCTAGTTCATGACCCTTGAATTGTGAATGACACCCATATCCCACCCAAGCACCATAGTCTATTAAATAGGATAGATGTGGTGGTTTGAGGCCTTGTTAATGGCCAATGAGCCAAAGAAAATATGTTTAGGACCTAAGGCCCTTTTTTTCCTCTCTAGTCATGGTAGAGTTCTTATAACCCATTTTTATTGTTAAAAACATACTAATGGTGCCCATATTCCTAGTTGGAGTCCTTATTCATGGCCATTAAACAGATGAAAGTTTCGTTTAGGGCCTTAGGCACTTGTTTTCATCCCTCAATGATGGTATATGCCTTTAATGCCATATGATGATATGATGATGGAATAAAGTGGGTGTGTGAGTCAAATTTGAGTCTAGAAACCATCGCATATCATTAAGGCATGTGAATAGTCTATCCATGACAAATTTCAATGCATACAGAAATAGTTTAAAAAAATTTCAACGTTGGCCCCATTCACATGTCACTATTACCCACCTCTAGTATTTTTATGGTGTTGATTAAGAAATCAACGGAAAAGAGGGTTTTTTCATCACAACTATGACACAAATACATTGTAAAACATTAATGTAGAACCTAAAAGAAAAATGAATAAAGACTGATGAAAACTTAAAACTTGCGTCAACCAATTTTTGTACTTTGAAAGAAAATTAGTGTCAAATATATACATGGTGAATTGATGATGGAAGAAAGTGGTTGTCTGTCAAATTTGAGTCCAAAAACCCTCCTATATTGTTAAGGCATGAGAATAGTCCATCCATGTCAAATTTCATTGCATACATAAACAATTTGAAAAAATTTCAACATTGGCCCCATTCACAGGTCATTGTTGCCCTTGTCTAGTCCTAGTACAATTTCCATTCCTTGTTCCTTGTAAAATTCGTTCAAAATTACACACGCCCCCACATCTAGTACTGAAAAGCAGTATTTTTATGGTGTTGATTAAGCTATAAACAAAAAAGAGGGATTTTTCATCACAACTATGACATGGATACATTGTATATACATTAATGTAGAACCTGAAAGAAAAATGAAGAAAGACTGATGAAAACTTAAAACTTGCATCAACCAATTTGTGTACATTGAAAGAAAATTAGGGTTTATGGTTTACATGATGAATTGATGATGGGAGAAAGTGGGTGTGTGAGTCAAATTTGAGTCCAGAAACCCTCCCATATCGTTAAGGCATGAGAATAGCCTATCCATGTCAAATTTCAATGCATACAGATACAGTTTGAAAAAAATTCAACGTTGGCCCTATTCACATGTCATTGTTGCCCGCCTCTATTATTTTTATGGTGTTGATTAAGAAATCAACGAAAAAGAGGGATTTTTGTATCCTATGGAGTACTACACCAAACCTTTTTCCTTACCATATTGCTATTAGTCTAATTTTTTCTCCATTTCGATTAAAGAACCTCCAACAAAGGTTAGAGTGCACTCTTTATAATCACAAAGAATCTTTCCTACATCAACTAGTCTTGTTACATTCTAAGGCACGGGATCAATTCGAGACGTCATGTGTAGTGGTTTGAGATATGTACTTCTTTTAGAACTTTTTGAACAAGAAACATAATAAATAATAAGTAAATAATACGTACCTCCTTTACATGATTTGCATTTTCCTTGGTTGACGTAGTGTACTCGAATGAATAGAAAGTGTCTCCAAATTAAGCTTTCCCTTGCCACTTGCGCCCACTTGCCCTTCTCTTTTGACCTTATATATACAATATTTCAACATTTCAATACATTCATCAATCTTCTAGTTGATCATCTTCATCGAACTGAACATCCATATCATCTGGTTCATATGAGGTGTTGTAAGGATTGACTGTATCAACATCGTCATCAATGTACTCATTTCCAAGAAATATATCTTCATCATGGATATCATCATCAAGATCTACATTGCCTCCAACTAGTACATTTGGTTCATCTCCTTCGGGCTCTTCATCTGAGACATCTGCTACATCGGCTACCTATTCCTCTGCATCATCTTCTTCTTCAAGATCATTTTCTTCATCTACAATATTATACTTTACTGGCCTTCCTCTTGGATCATACCTAACAACAAATGACCAACCTGCTTTACCTAGAACCTCTGATTAGAAGACTTGTTCACATTGTCTTGGAAGAACATAATGATCTGTTCCTGGCTCAAATGATATTGTATTAACCATGGTAAATCTGTTATCATGTAGAATAACAGTTCTATCAGGATCACGTTCATTCATTCGTAGCCTGTACCATTTGACGTCAAACAAAACTAGTTTGAAGGATTTAATGTCACACTCAAGTATGTCTTCCAAATACACATAGTATCTATTTTCAGAGACTTCGGGAGGTCGTAGGTCTGTCACTTCTAGAGGAAAAATTAGTGACCTCGAAGACTACAGTTATCCCACAATCAAAAGTTTTCCTCTTTTCATCCAACTTTTTGATGCGAAATTTACGACCATTGCACCACATAGCCTTGTGATGTTTCAACTGCAATACGCCAGCAACATAAAACATATTTCACATAACTTGTAATGTATGGATGGGAAAAACACATCGACACTAATATTAATAATTTATAAAATAACATAATGAAATTATATTGGATGAATAGCATGCTTGCCTGTTTATCTTTCAAACCATGTGCTAAATCAATTTCCTGCTGCATAAGATTGGTATCTCCATTATGATGAGCTTCTATAACCAATGTAGACACCCCTTCCCATGATAACCTACCTCCACGTTGTATGCATCTATCAATCCATACCTTCATCCAGTCAAGATTGTTTGCAACGTATAGATGTAATGCATCCCACTCTCGACCGACTGTATCAGAAAATCATAATTCACCAATATATGTTAGTTAAAAAGGTATAAAATATTAATAATTAATGAAAGCATAAAAATTAAAGAAGTACAATACACATAAAAAGGAAAAGTCAGATGTATTATAAACCTAATTACCTTTCACTTTCATCATTCTACCTTTCCCCAATAGGTGCTTTCCTTCAAAAAATTTAATGGAGTTCACATCCCAAATGCAATCCACATGCATATTTGTGGCTAATTTAGGAAGATATTCACTAATATACACCATCGATTGATATAGCATATATCCCTCCACCATGGAACCCTTGAGACGTGCTCTTTGTCTAACCAAAGCCTTTAATGATTTCAGGTGCCTCTCTACCATCCACATTGACCTTGTGTGTACTAGTCAACACAATTCAATCTCCTCAACTTGGTGTATGAGGTAGTGTTCTTGTGCATTGAAAAATGCTGGAGGTAGATACTTTTTCATTTCACAGATTAGACGAGGAATTTCTCTCTTCCAATAATTTATATCTTCTTGATGGATTTCTTTCAATGAAAACCATCTATAGTCGATGTTGCAAGCCAGTACCATGTTTCAACAAAATATATAAATTAATATATTACATTATAAGTAAAACATATGTCATTAAGATCTTGAATAACAAATTGGAAAAAACAATTTGCATATAATTTACTACTTACCTCATGTATTTTCCAAGATCATATATTACTTGTTTGACGTTGTTGTCRAAGTGGTCTAGGAGAGATAGAGGTAGAACATACTGTAACAATCAAAATCGATCGTTATTTGAATCTAAAGTATAATAAAACAAAACTAAAAAGATGTATACCAATATAAATATATATATATAGAAAAATAATTACCTTAATGAAGGTATGTCAATCATGTGTTTTTACCCCACCAAATTCACCTTTCTTTGTTAAGATATTATTTATGTTTGAAGAAAAACCCGTGGGAAATTTTATTCTCCGAATGACCTCTTTTACATCATTTCTTTGTTGCTCTGTTAATAACTAGGGAAGGCTATTTCGATCTCTGACGCTATTTGATTGGATCCCACTTTGCATTGCATGATTGGCTTCCTAAATGTCACTACAAATCTTGATGACTTTTTCCTTATCCCTCCTACCATCTATGATTCTCCATAATGTTTATGTCACATTCTTCCCGATATGCATTGTATCAAACAAATGAGCTATTTTTAGGTCTTGATAGTAGGGCAACCTCATGAATTGAGAGGGATAACTTTTCATTCCTCGTGGGAGCCCATTGTTAATACCTTCATGACATTGATGAAGCATAAAATAAATTCAATAAAATAAAAGTTCATAACATTACATATACAATAATACATAAACAAATTGCAATATACCATCTCAACGAATTTTGTTATATTCCAACTTCCATAGGTGAGGTGTCATTCTTCGTGGTTTTAATCCAGTCTCTTCTTTCCCATTGAAAAGATGTTTTTCAATAGGATGATACGTATGGTTCCTAGAGAGGAAGTGCATATACTCATCAAACACCTCCTTTCCTAAAGTTTTTGAACGTCGATATTTGATCTTAGGACCACAAACTAGACATGAAAATCTACCCTTTGTTTGAAGACCTGCAAAAGTTGGATTAATAATTATGTCAATTATACGAAGGGGATTATTTAAAAAAACATGCAGCATGGTATCTTCAAATAATTATATACTATAATTAAAGTGCAATGGATCGTTACATAC
>JASDQU010736699.1:68027-78404 GCA_032191745.1 Picea mariana | reverse complement strand
TGCAAAAGTTGGATTAATAATTATGTCAATTATACGAAGGGGATTATTTAAAAAAACATGCAGCATGGTATCTTCAAATAATTATATACTATAATTAAAGTGCAATGGATCGTTACATACCACAAAAATGTGTTAGTCCTGGGGCATCATGAATTGTCCATACAAGTATTCCATGAAATTGAAATTCCTTCTGCCTTATTGATTTACAAACATCATACATAGTGATGCCGACCCATAACTTTAGTAACTCATCGATGAGAGGCTCGATATATACATTCATATATTTAACCTAGTACTTACCTAATTGTTTGAAATTACACATAATTACTAACGTGATGTGCATATATAAGTAAATAAATAAATACAAGATATTATGCAACAAGAAATACAAATGAAATCTTACATTCAGAAAATTAATGATAACATTACATACCTGGAACAATCATTGTCAACATTATGTGCTCCCTCTTTATTGACATCCAAGGAGGAATGTTATTGTTGATAACAAAAATTGGCCACACTGAGTAAATAGACCTGAGCTCCCCAAATGGATTAACACTGTCAGTGGCCAATGAAAGCCTAACATTACGAGGTTCATCTTTAAAAACTGACCATTTTTCCTCAATTTCCTTAAATGCATAACCATCTGCAAGCATTTGAAGAACACCATCTCCACTTCTATTACGTGCATGGTAATTCATAAACTGTGCTATGCTTTCGAATCGAAACAATCGTTGCAAACATGGAATTATGGGAATATGACGAAGAACCTTACGAGGCACCTTTTTTGTTAGTTGATCAGTTCGATATCTACTGGTCTGACATTGCGAGCATTGTTTTTTCGATGCATGTTGTCCATAGTATATAATATGATCATTGGGACATGCATCTATAGCTTGATACTCCAGTCCAATTTCTTTCATAATGGCATTTAAATCTCGGTATGTGTGAGGTAAAATATTTGACGACGGTAATAGAAATTCACCTAACAATCTAAGACATAAAAAATAAGTAATTAATGTAAAGAATGTTATAATTTGTAAATATTTAATTATTTTTTCAAACATTAATTAAAACTAAAAACAAGAAAAAAAAATCAACCTTTATGTATACATGATGATGAACCATATTACATACCTTAGGATCTGTGTCATACAACTGTTTGACAAACCATTCAAAACCTTTAAGTTCACCAACAATAATGTAGCAGGAAGAATATTTGTTTTTGAACCTTCATAAAGTGGTTTTTCTTCCTTCTCTAGCAGAGGTACGTCAAGATCACCAATTTCCTCATCATCATCCTCATCCAGTTGAGTGAACAAGTCTTGGATCAATTCATTTGTCCCATCGTCTTCAACTATATTGTTATTATTGTCATCTTCTTCCATAGGATCATTAACTTGATCTTCAATATTCGACACTCCAAATTCCTCGACACCTTGTAGTACAACATCATTTCTACTAGTACTTGGCATGTTCGGATGTTTAGGGGGCCAACCTAACTTTATAATTACAAACAGTCATGCAAAATTAGTATACTGCATAAGAAATATTTAAACAATATAAAATTTTATAAATACAATCAATATAAATATATAATAATGAATATATGGTTTACCAAGGGACGATATTCGTTCGGTCCACCTTCAACATGCCCATGGGTTCTGCAATGTCTTACAGTTGTTTGTATTAAAATTCTTTTGACTTTTGTGCTCCCGCATTTAGCACAAGGGCAATAACATCTCTTGTCACCTTGTCCATAATATCTCCACATTCTTCACCAAAACCAAAATATTGAGACGATTATGTTATAAAGTTCAGTGATGATGTGCTAGATCTATTTGATTCTTGAAATGCAATAGACCAAACCATACAATATATTTTACCACATAAGATTCAAAGCTTCAACATAACCAAGTAACATAATCAAATGACATAATAGAACTAGGGAAAGAGATCAAGTCACATATAAGCATGGAAAAATTAGCATGTTCACATATGACATAAAATCTACATAAACATATAAGGTTATAAAATATTAAAGGAGACAAAAGAAAAAAAATATTTAACTAACCTTCAAAGTCTAAAATCCTCTTGCACGCCTTGAACAATGATCACAAAACTAAGCTCCGTAGATCAAAGATCAGTTCGATCTCATAATCAAAAAACAAACCTTCACATAAAAACAAAGATTAGAAGATCTATAACACATAAAATATGTCGCAACTAAAACAAATTAGTTGAAATTCGGCTCGAATTAACTAATTTATAGATTCGTCATCATTGGAATTCCAACGACTATAACCCTAAATTAAGGTTGACCATTTCGAAGTGATTGACCATTATGTTGACCTACAAACGACTATATTAAAGTGTCAGAACTGGGCATCATACTTCCGAGGACCTTAGAACATGTCAGAAATCTGATGTTATCGGGACTAATTTAAAAAAAAAAACAGTAAAATTTCATTTTTTTGAATTTTTTTCGACAAAAAAAATGATTTTATCACAATTGTCGTAATAGTTTGTCGATTTTTTAGCCTATATGTAATAGTGGGATTTTAGGATTTCATCCTTAACTTTGAAAACTCTCAAAACCAAATCATTCAATGATCTTGAGTTAGGCTTATAATAGTTTTCCTTTCCTAAAATTGACCTCAGATTTGTATAAGATAATCAAAGCAACCTTAATCGTTCTACCAGGCTTTATGTGATTTCATTCACATCAATTTGAAGTAATTCCAATATTTTAAGTTAGGGAGTCCCATTAGCTTAGAATGTAGATCTAGCCGAAAAGAGAAATAGTTACCAGAGCATCTTGTAATTTATGTATAACAGCCTATCGGATATGTAGACATTTCTTCACTACCAATGAGCCTGTTTAGTACCCCAGTGAAGTTATCAGGTTCCCCACACTGAATTTCCTTTCACCACTTCAATTAGTAATTTAGCATTTAAATGTTGAGATGAGGGAAATCATTTAAAGAATTTCCTTTCATCATTTCTCTTGGAATAGATGGGGGCAATCATTTTGTGAATTTCCTTTCACCATATGTCTTGCTTCAAAACATGAAGTGGGGGAAATCAATCAGTATGAAATATACTCGGTAAAATATCTATTTAAAATTTAACAATAGAGGTCTGTCAACTCACTTTAATTGCTCTGGACTAATCCTCTTCTAACTGTCAAACATATTTTCCTTCAGGGAAGTTCTCAAGGGGAGTTCTTATTATATTTTTCAGGGACTTCCTTGAGAGAAACTAATCAGTTTAATCCTGTTAGAATGACTAAGAGAATTAGGATTAACCTAGACATACTTCTAGTTCAGTTAAAGTTAGGGGAATTATAAAACCTTTACCTATTCTCGTTTTGAAGATTGGTTTATGAGTTTCCAAAGTTAAGGTGAAATCTTTCTCCTCTATGAAGTTCATGAGATGATATCAAGAATCTTGTGAAGAAATAGCTTGGACGTGAACAGGGGAAAAGAAAAAAGTTTCAAATGTTCTGTTGTAGGTACAATCAGTCTTAAACGAGCTTCTTACTCAACTCTTGAAATTTTCCCTTAAATTATTTTTATTGCTTATGTTTCATATATATATATATATATATATATATATATATTGTTCAGAGTAAAATTTGATAATTAAAAATTGCTTTTCATTCCTCTGATTAAAGGTTTTGGTGATGTCATTAGTAAACGTAGATTATTGTCTTACTCATTAACATCTCTTGGAAAATTTTAACTTGAGTTTTTTTAAGATAGAAATTCATACCTCAATAGTTTCTTATACTTCCAGCCAAGTAGACTGTTAGTTTATTACCTATTTTGGGAGACATTTAATGTGAGTATCTATGCATGTCACCTTTTTGATATCTCAATTCTCTCATATTATCATCAAGTATTCTGTAATAAGATAAACATGATATCTTCCAGGAACTTTAGTAGATTAGAAATCTTCTTATTTCTTTTTTTGATATATATATATATATATATATATATATATATATATATATATATTTGACCTTTGTGTATTCACAGTAAAAATAAAAACTTACCAAAAGAAGGGTAACTATCAACAAAACATGAAAACAAACTGGTATCTACAATGAGATTTTGGAGACATATTACTGCATGAAGTGCTTGAGGTGTTGCCCATTGATAGGGGTGTTAAGAATATTTTCGTCGATATTTTCTAACAAAATTTCATTCTTTCCCTTAGAAGCTGTAATTTTGTATGGTCCACACCAGATATGATAAAACTTACCATGTTTCCCAACATCCTCTTTTCTAGCTTCCCATTTTAGAACCAAATCACCAGGGAGAAATTCTCTATCTTTAGATTTTTGGTCAAATAAGGCTTTCATATTATCTTGATGTTTCTGTAGATTTTCATTTACTTCAGCCCTATTTTGCTAAATTTCAATCACTTGATCTATCCTCCTGGTAATGTCATTTGGCTCTTCCTTTGAGTCTTTCTAGAGCTTCATTACTGGCAACACTATATTTATGGGTAAAATGAAGTCGGTACCATATACCAACTGAAATGGAGACATTCCAATTGACCGTTTTGTGCCTATCCTATTGGACCATAAGGCATATTTTAAATGTAAATGCCATGCTTTCTTATTTTTGGTCAGTACTTTCTTAATTATAGTGATCAGGCTTTTGTTAGATGACTCAGCTAACCCATTGCCCTTTGAATAGTAGGTTGTGGAGTGACCTAGCACAATGTTATACTTTTGGAAAATAATTATCATGGCCATGGATTTGAAGGCCCGAGAATTATCAGTAAATATTTTTCAAGGAAAACCAAATCTTGATAGAATATTCTCATCCAAAAAACTAATCACTACTGCATCTATTCCGTTTCGTGTAGAAATAGCTTGCACCCATTTAGTAAAATAGTATGTAGCAGTCAGAATCCATTTATGTTGAGCACTCGAGTGTGGATGGATTTCCCCAATAAAATCAAGGCCCCATTGCTGAAACAGTGCTTCAGTTTTAACTGGTACTAAAGGAGGTAATGCTAGAATTTTCTACTTGCTTGAAAACAACTGACAAGGATTACAAGTTCTAACTTTAGTGTTTACATCATTGAATAATTCCGGCCAATAATACTCAGCTCTTAATATTTTATAAGTCGTTTCTCTCCAAGCGTGGTGTCCTCCACACACTCCCTCGTGGAATTTATTTATAACTTTCTCTATTTAGGACTCTACTAAACAACTCAGTAAGAATCCTAGGGGATCTTTCCAATCCAATTGACCATCTATAATACAATATTTTACAGCGTGTAACTTCAATTTCCTAGATTTATATGGGGTTAGGTCACTGGGACACTGAAGGGTGAGTAAATAAGAAATAATTTCGTGGTACCAAACTGAAGAAGAAATTTTCTAGAATTTCAGTTGTGGGCACAGTGACAACGAGTTCGTCTATCTCTAAAAATACTCTGTTCTCTTCCAGATGATTTATTCCAAGTTCTTTCATATTTGATTCAACCAACAATTTATCCAAGCCTTGACCTTTAATAAGTTTAGTTGGTTTAACTTCCAGGTCAAACTCCTAAATTTTGGCTAACCATCGGCCTCTCCTTCCATCATTGTTGGGTTGAACTAGTATATCCTTATTAGAACTGGTAGGTACATAAGAAATGATCTTTGAATGTAGTACATAGGTTCTGAAAGATTTGAGGGCTTTCACCATTGCATAATCTTTCTTTTCAAATATATCATATTTTAGCTCAGCATCTCTAAGACTTTTACTAAAGAACGCAATTGGTTGTTCAAAACCCTCATCATTCTTCTGTAACAATACAGTTGCAATAGTATGCTCAGAAGAAAATGAAAAAATAAAAAATTCTTTCAAATAATCAGGACTTGCTAGTACTAGTGCTTCACCCATGAACTTCTTAATGCATTAAAATGAATCCTTAACCTCATTTGTCCACATTACCTCGCTTTCCTTATTAATCATATCTGTAATCAATTTTACAATTTTAGTGAAATTTAGAATGAATCTTCTCAAAAAATGTATTTTCCCTAAAAATGACTGAATTTCTTTCCTATTCCTGGGAATATTAATAGTATCTATTGCTCCAATCCTTTTCGAGTCAATTTTAATTCCATCCCTAGACACTATATGGCCCAAGAGTTTACCTTCTTGCATTGCAAAATGAGATTTCTTGGGATTAAGAGACAAACCAAATTTGCGACATTTTTCAAAAATTTTCTTGAGGTGTACTAGATGTTCTGCATCAGATTTAGAAAAAATAGTTAGATCATAAAGATAAATAAAAAAAAACTTATCTCTTTCACCGACGAAGGCAATGTCCATAGCTCGTTGGAAAGTTTCTCCTGCATTCATTAAACCGAACGACATTTTGTCATACATAAAGGTACCCCAAGGATTAGTGAATGCAGTTTTCTCTTTATCATCTTGATGGAATGCAATTTGATTGTAGCCTGAAAAGCCATCAATCATAGAAATTATGTTAGCTCCTACTACTTTCTCTAAAACATGATCCATTTTAGGTAATGGATAATTGTCTTTGAGTGATGATCTATTTAGATTCTTGAAGTCTACATACAGTCTGTCTAATTTCACCATTTTTCTTTCTTACTGGAACTAAATTAGCTACCCACTCAGAGTATCTGAGTGGTACAATGATATTGGCATCCATAAGCTTATTTACTTCTTTCTCTATCACAGGCAACAATATAGGGTTAATCTGTCTGAGTTTTTTCCTGAATGGTTTGACACCTTGTCTCAGGGGGATTTTGTGTTCCATTATAGTGGTGTCATAAGTTCTTAATTCATCATAGGACCAAGCAAAAACATCTTTATATTGTCTAAGCAACTCATCATACTTACTTTTTATTTTGGGAGGAAGGTACTTAGATAATTTTACCAACCTAGGATTTTCTTTGGTGCCTATATCGCAATCTTCAACCTCTTCTGGTTGAGGATGTAAGGTGGACTTCAAAGGAATGTCATCATGATTAAATAACCTCTCTAAGGGGATCAGGCCTTTGGGGATTTGATTATTTTTCAAAATAATCATACGATGATTAGCAATATTATCTTGAAACTCTTGAATATCTTCCACTTCCTACATGATCCAAGCAGGGTCATTTTGATTTTTTTGATCGACATGTGTTTCGGCAAAGTCATCCACCATTTCTAAAAGTTTCTTGATTTTTTCATCATCCTCGAAAACCTGCCAATGTTGTATATTATTCGATATGGAAGGTATATGTCTCATCTCTATATAGTATTTAAGTTTGAAAACCGTTGGAAGTGTAAAAGTTGAGGCCACTTTAGCCAATGAATATGCCCGTTGATTCTCAGTTTTAGGGATGTAAGGAACATTAACCAATGAGAATAAATTCTTGATTAGATCCAAGGAACAGTTCCTATAAGATCTTAACCTTGGGTTCTTAGCCTGGTATTGACGATTAATTTTTTTTATGATCATTTCAACGTCACCATATACTTCTAAGTTCTTAATCTTTGATTTTCTGGCAGCTTCTAATCCTAATACTAGGGCTTCATACTCACATACATTGTTAGTATAATCTATGTCCCACTGTAATCTATAATAAAAAGGAATGATGAACTCATCGTCAGGTGATAAAAATAGTACTCCAACTCCCACTCTTTCACAAGATGAAGCATTGTCAAAATACATTTTCCAAACTCCAGAACTATATACATCTTTACTTATATTTTCTTCTTTTTCTTTTTCTGTACAATTTTATTCTATACATACATCTAAATCATCATCAACAGATAAAATACAATTCCCTAAATCTTGATCAGCAATGTAAATAGGATAGTTATTTGGGTTTAGAGGATCACTTACCATAAGTTCCAACCTTGTTTCTTTGTACAAGCATGTGAACTGTCCTTTGAAGATCAAAATGGTGGTGTAAGTCATGTCGAGTTGGAGGGATCCTACAAGTTTGGTGCCCCAAGACCTGGATAACAACATGCCATACTTTGGGGGTATGTCAGCGACAACCACATCCATCAGAACGTTTTTAACAGGAATCCGTGCAAGATTGAATACTAAATCTTTTATCATACCTACACATTTAACCTTTCTCGAATCGAAAGAATACAAGTCTCCATATGGTCAAGTGATTTCGAGACCAATTCTATTGCAAGATACCAGATCTAATAAATACACAGAACAGAAATAAAATGCTAGGAATGGCAGAATAACAGTAATATAACCAGCATAAACATCCACAATAACACAGAAATAACATGAGAACAACAACTGAAATAGCACTTTGATTCAGAAAGAAATGTTCACATGCCCCTTAGAGGGGGCAACCTCCAGTCGAGCAATGCTCTGTTACCATAATCTCCAAGCTAGGTTTTTCATACCCTCGACCCTTATTTATACTAAATATGTCTATTAAGAGAAGCATCTAGAGGAAGATCCTTCTAGAAGCGGAAGCTTCTATTAGNACCTTTATTACATCCGAATACATTGATCTAACTATGTGCGGGTTAGGACCTTAACATGTCCGCCCCCTTAAAAACAACCTTGTCCTCAAGGCTTGAGATGTGGAAACTACTGCAGAATGGTAGCTGGTTCCCAAGTGGCATCTGTTGGAGTCATATCTTTTCATTGTACTAGCACTTCCTTGATGGTTCTCTGATGCAGGCGACGCTCACGCTAGTCCAAAATTGCTTCTGGCTATAGCTAAATGGATCCTTCTTCAACTAACTTTGGAAGGTTGGTTTGAATTTGGCACCTGGTTCCAATCACCTTCTTCAAGCATGAAACATGGAAAACAGGATGTAGCTTCGACTGACTGGGAAAAGCTAACTAATATGCGACTTGTCCCACACGCTTGAGAACTGTGTAAGGGCCATAAAATCTGGGTGCTAGCTTCTGACAATGCTCGGCCTTGAGGGAAGTTTTCTTATATGGTTGTAGTCTCAGAAACACCTGATCGCCTTCTACGAATTGACGTTCGGAGCGACCTTGGTATGCTTGCTGCTTCATTCGATTATGTGCTATGACCAAGTTCTCTTTAAGGGTACAAAGGATATCCTCTCAGACTGTAAGTTTTTGGTCAACCACCTGGACCTTCGAGGTACCCGGTAAGTATGAGAGAACTGAAGGTGGCTTCTGTCCATATACCACTTCAAAAGGAGTCATGTGAGTGGTTGTATGGTATGTAGTGTTGTACCACCATTCGGCGAGGGGTAACCATTGAGCCCACTTGTGTTGTTTTTCAGAGGCAAAGCACCACATATATGTTTCCAAACACTTGTTGACAACTTTCGTTTGACCATCCATTTGGGGATGATAAGCTGAGTTGAGATACAATTGTGTGCCTTGTAGCTTAAACAGTTCTTGCCAAAAATTGCTTGTGAAAGTTGGGTCATGATCAGAAACAATAGAGTGTGGCATGCCATGAAGCTTGAAGACCTGGTCCATGAAAATTTGAGCCACCGTGGATGCAGTAAATGGGTGGTTAAGAGCACAAAAATGAGCATACTTGGAAAGGCAATCCACCAACACCATTATGACTGATGTATTCCCCGATTTGGGTAAGCCTGTAATAAATTCCATAGAGATATCCTTCCAAATAGCAGGGGGAATCGAAAGCGGTTGGAGGGTGCCTGGAGATTTGACTGTTTCTCCCTTGTTGTGTTGACACACCTCACATTCAGTGACAAACTTATGGATGTCCTATTTCATACCATCCCAGAAAAAAGAACGTTTGACTCATTCATATGTTTTGGTGAACCCTGAGTGCCCCGTTGTGGGTGTAGCATGAAGCTCAGAAAGTACCGTAGATTTGAGCTTGGATTGTTTACTTAAATACAAGTGACCTTTGTATCGAAGCTCATCCTAGAGCCAGGAGTACCCTGGGGGAGTCGGAGCCTTTTTCTACAGTTGTTGGATCAGATGCGAACTTTTGGGATCTTGAAGCCATTCTTGGCGCACAGCTTGGAGCCAATCGGGTACAATGAAGGAAAGAGAAAAAAGGGATCCTTCATCTTCATATTTCTAGGACAGTGCATCCGCCATGACATTGTCTTTTCCCTTCTTTTAAATGATCTCATAATCATATCCAAAGAGCTTAGTCACCCATTTTTGTTTCTTCTTGGAGGAAATGTGTTGTTCCAGAAAGTACTTGAGGCTTTGATGGTCGGTCTTAATTTGGAAGCGTTGCCCCAAGTGATAAGGACGCCACAGCTCAACAACATGCAGAATCGCCAACATTTCTTTGGAGGGTGGTATCCATAAAGTGCCATAAATGGTGTCATTTTTGTTGCAGTGTGAAAGGAAGTGTTATACCACCATTCTGCCAAGGGTAACCATTTGAACCATTGTGCTTGTTTATCA
>JASDQU010736699.1:21963-63615 GCA_032191745.1 Picea mariana | reverse complement strand
AGTCTGTTTAAGGTATCTTCTTGTTTTCAGAGGTTTTTCAGGATTAGAGACAAGGGAGATCTTCTTATCGTCTGGATTATTTTTGGTATTCTTTCGATTAGAAGCCATTTTATTAATCGTGGAGTCACCAAGTGAAGGATAAAAGTAGCCTTATAAAGTGTTTGATCTTTGTTCACTATCAAAGAAAGAAACCTATCAATGTCGTTCTTCCTAGGGAAAAATAACTTCATTTCTTCGTTCCCCGACAACGACGCCAAAAAGATGTTGTTCCTGAGTTTATATTTAAGAATTCAAAGTATAATGTCAAGGCATATGAAAATAAAGAGAGTTTAAAATATGAAAAGAAAGTCAATTCTTTAGGGAAAGAAGCTATGGTTGATTTCTGAGTTGTCTTTGCCTAGCTTCCCAATGTTCCGGGATGCTTATGTCATGTTCAATCACTGCCCATGAACATTCAAGTTCAACCCGGGTGCTAGCAGGTTCTAATATGGTATTAAACAAGGTTAAAGCGATGCTAGTCTGATCTATGAGACCGTGTTCTATATTAGGTTGTCTTTCCACAAGTTCAGTCATGGAGGAAACAAGATTAAATGATCTGTTGTTTTTATGTTTTCTTTTTCTTGTCTTCAATTATATGAGAAAAATTACTGAAATCAAATTAATAGTATAACAATTCAGAGGTCATTTTCCGTATCTGAGACATATTGGAAAATAATGAACGTGATGAAAGAAAAACATAAAGTTGTTAACAAAGTGAGGCATCAATCATAGAAGAATCTCATTCTTATACAAAAGAAGAAAAATGGATGTAAAACCTTTAATGAAACATAAAGTGTGGTAATCTAACTAATTCACAGGTCTTGTATTTGCTAATAGAAAATACAGAGGAAAATATGTAAACGATTAGATAACCAAACAAACATATAACCACAGTAGATTTTGTACTAAGTTGTGATTAAGCATTCATCAAAGACATATAAATAAAGATACTGGAATATGAAAGAACAGAAAAACATATAACTCAAGATTGACGAAATATGGAGTCTCTGGTCTGCATTTGTCTTCATTCTCGAAAAGAAGAGATCTCTCTATTACAATCAACCAAGAAAAAGCCATATTTAAATCTATTAAAATTTTATTTATACAAAAGGTTACAAATCCTAGACAGTTGGGATTTTCCTTACTCCTAGGTATTAACGATTACAAAATAGAAACTTGAACCATTCCATTTGTTTTCTTTATATCGCTTTCTCATATTGGCAGAACAAGCATGCATGTGTTATTTCATTACTTCTTTGAAATGATTCATTCACCTAGCTCGAGACACTCGACGCATCTGCTTAGAAACTGTACTAAAATTATGGAAGGCTCTGTCACATTCTTTGCCTAAAAAAGATACATCTTTCTCTATAATTTTGACAACCTGTCTTCAATTCTTTTACCTTCAAAATTTATTGACTGCAACTGTATATTTGGATTTACCATCCATCTATCCATTTGAGCGACATCAACCTGCTTCAACTGTGAAATTTCAATCTAATCTTCATTTAAGATTTCTTTGATGTCCAATTGATGCTTTATGACATTTATTTTCCCTAATGCTCCAGCACAATTGTCCTTTCCAATGCCTAGTGATTTTTTATCTAGCAAATCAAAAGCCTCTTCACACTCTTCCTTTATTTGTTTGGCCATTTTCTTACTCTCATCTATATTAGCCTCCCTTGATTTTAGTATGATATCACCCCTGATTTGTTCTACGACAAACAATTTTGGGAGTTATTGGTACCTCTTCTCTAGACAAAGATATGACTGCCTTTTGAAAGGTGGTTCGAGCTGCATTAGCCTCTTTTTCTCTGAAAAGGATATTATCTATTGATTGACTTATCTCTCAAAAATAATCTTGGATGATCCATACCTTAGAAAACAGGTTTTGTTGTACTGCTTCTAGCTTCTAATGCAACTCCAGTGCCTGGGCTTGAAACACTGCTATATTTACAACCTGGATTTTAGTAGAACTCAATTTTGATTGCAGCTGCCTTACTAATTTTTCTTTCTGAATGACCCACCCTTGGCTTGCTTGAGAAATATTTTGTACTTATTCAAGATCAGATTTAAGTTGTTGAATCTCTTGTCTATCTTTGGCTCTAGCCTGTTCGAGTTCTTTCTTGACCTCACTTTTGACATTATTCTCTAAATTACTTATTTGATCTCGCAACTGACTTATCATCTAATTTCTCTATCTCAGACTTACTTTCAGATAATCAATAGAAAACAAGTTGGTTGTTGCAAAGGATCCCAAAGATCCCGCCACCTCTGTAGAAAAATCTTCATCTTCCAAATTTTGCCCGTCTAATAATAATCTGTTCTTTTTTACCATTGTACCTTCTTTCAGATGCATTTCTTGCTTCACCACAACTTTCCTCTTCTTACTAAAAAATAAGTCAGAAGAAGGTATCTCTTCAATAGAGATCGGGGTGAGATCACTTGCATATATAACTTCAAGACTGGGAATCCTTAAACTTGACTATAAATGGGTTAAGGCTGTAATAAGAATGACTAACTCTGTGAATTGTATTCCTTCTGTTGTTTTGGAGGTATCAGCAGGAGTAGTTGACGATAAAGGAAATATCATTTCATTTTGTTTTAGAGGTGTCTCATATTTAAAACCTATTTCAGACTCTAGATGTTATGTCTTTGAAGTTTCTAATACTTGTGAAGACGCTTCAGGATTCTTTAGGGTTTCCTCAACAATCTTCTTACCAAAGGACTTTGGTTTGAAAGCCGATGGTATAATTTTTTGTTCTGGAGGAGTGGTTATCGGTTCTCCCTGTAGTATCTTGGGCAACCCACTTCATCTGTGTTTTTGAAAAGTGAAAAAATTTTCCTGTATGTCAGGGGATAACGCTTGGACCCTATCTAGTATCTCCTCATAAGCTCTGATTCCTTTGAATATGTCATCACAGGGGGAGTCTTCATGCTCATATGTTTTCATATTGCATTGAGCTAGGTGATTTCCCAAAATTTGATATGGGTCATTCCTTCTGAGATCAATGTCAACCAGTTTAATCTCCTCTAATGCTGCAGCTTCCACCTTATAATGACCAAAATTTAGCAGTGAAAACCTTCCAACTTGTAGAGGAAAAACTATCCAGAATTTCTTCTGAACTGATTTTAACTCTTTGTTGATGCCTCCTATTATTATTTGGTATGCCACTTCTCTACACACCAGTGTGTCAGGTAGAAACTTTGGGAGAGCATGAGGGAAAATTGAGCATCCAAAAAACTCTAATATAAGAGAAATTCTCTTCAATAAACCAATCTTCAACTGTTTTAAGGTTTTCCCTAATTTTCTCTGAAATCCAAGGGGGTGGATAGCCATAGAATGCTTGATGAACATGAATCACTACATAGTGACAAACTTCATAAAAGATCTATTTAACCTTTTCTTCCCATAGTTTAGAATGATATAAATGGATGGGTTCTACACAAGTTGGGTTCCAACTCCAATTCATCAAGGGAAATGGACTCATATAAAAGATGGCGTCCATGACATTTGCAGACATATAAAAAGATGTAGGTTGGAATTTTAACTTTTCCATTTGGTATTCAACAAATTCTTTGGTTAGGTTATCGGACAAAATCTTAGCCCAATCGAAAGTGAAACCTTTGGCTACTTCATGCATGATTGATACCCATTTCACCGGGAAATGGGTAGGTCTTTTCCTTCCGAACATTCTACATAACATCATGGATATATAGACCATATATTTGTTTAATGATGAGGTGGCATAAACACCATGAGAATCAACTCTGAATTTTGTTGGAATTCCCCACCATGTTTTAATTATATCTGGATAGGTTTGGTCAAATTTTGTACATTCCTTTGTTTGAAACTCTTCTATGAATGCAACATTATAAATATATTTAGAAACAGGGGATAGCTTGTACATTACTTGAATGTGTTATGGCCTGAAAGAGCCGACAATGGCCTTTTGATGATTTATGATGCTCCTGGTCTCCACATTGGTGTTCTCCAGAGCCCAATTTATCATGTCATTGTATGGCATGAGTTTCGACCGTGTAGAAATTTTATGAAGTTCAGCCTATGTTATAACTCTAAGTTTAGTTCTGTGCTTATAAGGCTTTTCGTCTCCAGAATCATCTGGGTGATTTATGACTTCATGCTCTAGGATTTTGAAAATCTGCTTCCAGGACCTCACTGAATCCATGGCATGTGGTGTGGTATCAGACAGAATGCTTGTGTTTAGGTTTAAGCCTTCACCAACGTCATCACGTTTCTTCAACGTTTTCCTGGGTGCCATGATGTCTGTGATAAAAAGTGAATATCTGTTATAGAGGAGAAGGCGTAAGCTTTCTTTAAGTAAAACTCACTTCTTTGCTAGAAGTGAAAATAAATTTTGAAATAAAAACTTTAATCCACCCTCAGTCTGCCTTAACTCAAGCGTGCTTCTACAGATGGTGAATTTATTTGTTTTGATGAGGAGGGTACAACTGGAGGTACATGTCTTACTCTATAAAATATTTCCGTTGATCCAAAATAAATGTTGTCCAATATTGGCGATTCTTGACCGAGAGTTTTGGATGTAATATCATTAAGAAATCCCAAAATGCGAAAGAGCGAAAAACCAATTTATATTGTTAATTTTTTGTTAGAGGTTTAGATTAAACATGCTTAAGAACTTAATGTTTTCAAGACTTCATTTTTTGGGATTTTTTAGGTGTGATGTATGATAATTCCCCGATTCCCAAAAATGCGACTGATTGAAATTAATTATATAAAGTATGTTTAAACCTTTCTAATTAATTGCAATTAAGAGAGGATTTTGTGACTTTACATATAGGGATTTTAAGCTATCGTTTAAGACAAGATTCCCGAAACATGAAATTGCGATGAGTTTTAATTATCGTTAAACATTCTTAATCATTCTAATTAACTTGATTTTTTTTTTTAAATTAACTTTCGGGACTTTGCATATTGAAATTTCAGAGTTCATTGTATATTAAACTGCTTATATCGTGAAACCTCGAAACCTGAAACTTTTGGAAATTGTCTTAGTGTTTTGACTTTTTCTTAAACAAAGGGAGATTCCATAATCTGCTAAGGCATTTAAACCATTGGATTGATTGGAGGACTTTATTTCGATGGTGATTATACAAATTTATTTTTGTGCTCTGTTTATTTAAACAAAAAGTGAAATTTATTTTTAGTCTAAGGTTTAGAAAAATATATATGTTTCAACAACCTTCATGCTTAGAAAGGGGAACAAGAGAAAGTGGAACCCGGAGGCCAGGACATCATTTGAAGATATCAAAGTAGAACTAACTAAAGATCTCATGTCGGCCAATCCAGATTTCACAAAAGGACTTCATCCCGTTTTCATTCGCTTTGGAGCATATGATTGTCGACGTGCTGTTGCAGAAAGACGATAAGGACTTTGAAAAACCCATAGCCTATTTCAACAGAACGTTGAGGGATGCTCCACTAAGGTATGAAATTATGGAGAAACAAGAATATGCCTTAGTGAAGGACCTAAAGGAGTTCATAACATACATATTGCACTCCCATGTTATCGCTTACGTGCCCAACAAATTGGTCAAGGATATATTGACTCAACCTAACCCAGAAGGAAGGAGAGGTAAGTGGATAGCGACCAAGCTGGAATACGACCTCAAAATAAAGCCCATGAAGTTGATCAAGGGTCAGGGCCTTGCAAAGAGGATGGTGCATTCAGATTGCGACACTTTGGGGATCAACTTCATTGTTGATTTGTTAGAAAACCCTCAGGAAGAAACAACTGTGCAGGTCTCTCAAGAGTTCATTGATTCACCGTGGTATACAAACATCATCTATGTGATGAGAAATATGCAAGCCCCCCGGGTTTAAGTAAAAACAAGGCCCAATTTTTAAAGCTCAAACTATCAGGTTCTACATCTTGGATAACTCACTGTATTGGAAATATCCTGGAGGGATATTGCTAAGTTGTTTGCTGGAAAATGACGTGAAATGAGTTATCAAGGAATTTCACAAAGGTGACTGTGGAGGACACCACTACTGGAAAACCACGACACAAAAAATAATGAGAGCGGGTTACTATTGGCCTACCATCTTCATATACATATACAAAGAAGTGTTTTGTTTCCACGAGTGTCAAATTTTCCACAAAAGAAGAAAGCTGTAGCCCCTCCCACTAAAGCCGATCTCAGTCGAAGCAACTTTCATGCAGTGGGGCTTGGATTTTATAGGGGAAATAAATCCACCATCCTTGACATAGCACAAATGGATACTCATAGCCATAGATTACTTCATGAAATGGATAGAAGAAATCCCCACTAAGCAGGTTAATGATGCAGTCATCATCCAATTTTTGGAGAAAAACATCCTGTCAAGATTTGGATGCCCTATCAAGATCATAACAGATAACATGACTGCATTCAAGTCCAAGAATATGGAGAAGTTTCTTTAGGATTACAATATAACCCTGGGACATTCTACAACATACTACCCACAAGGAAATAGGTTAGCAGAATCATCAAATAAAATCCTGACCAGGATCATCAAAAGACTCCTACAAGACAACAAGAAGGCCTGGCACAAAAATCTTATTTATGCACTATGGGCGAACCAGGTTACCACTAAGAATTCCATCTCAATGTTTCCATTCCAGATTGTATATGGCGTAGACGCAATTTTCCCTACCTCACTGGGGTTTCCCATTAGAAATTTGTTGCAAGAGAAGGAGGTCGAGCCAGATGACATGCAAAGGAGAAATAATTAGCTAAGCCACAAACAGCAGATGAGATAAAAAGTGTACAATCGATCGCAACTCCACCAGGAGAGGATGAAGAAAACATTTGAAAAGCGTTCTAAGTAAGAGGAGTTTCAGTTGGGTGATCTGGTGTTGAAATGGGACGCGAGGAATGAGGATAAAGGAATGCACGGAAAATTCAATAATCTTTGGATGGGTCCATTCAAAATCAGTGCATATCGTGGAAATAATACTTATTTTATGGAAGAACTAAATGGAGAGTGCATTGGTTGGGGGCCTATAAACAGAAGGTTTCTCAAACACTATATGTTCAAATAAAATCCATTTAAGTCACATGTCATTGTAAATAGTCATTTTATTTTTTGTGTCAAGTCATTATATCAGCAGAAAATTGAAGCCCGAAGTGAAGGTCCTGAGTTTATGATGAATCTTTTAGTTACCGCGTCGATAGGTTTAGGTTGATTTTTTTTTTTCATATTTCAGTGTCTGAAATTTGAATAAGACCCAATGGTCAGGCACCTGGTCTATTGTTCTTTTCTACCTCGTTGGGAGGATAGCATCCCCGTTGGAGCCAGCTATTAGCACTGCCATTTTTCTCTTCAATTAGAGTCATTTTTAGTCAAGTTATGGACCGTGTGTCAAAGCATGTGAGGTAAGGTACGTAACAACAAAGGGGTCAAATTCATCAGGTGGTCGGTTGGCCCTTGGATTCAGGAAGGGATGTCAAAGTCCAAACATGCATAAATAGTATGAGTCTATTCCCAAAAATTTAGGTCCTATAAAAAAGGGAGTTTCTACGTGGCCCAGGTCTCGGAAATTTGTTAATAGAAGTCACGTTGGCAAGTGCAATAACCATTATTGGCTCATTATGAAGGCTGGAAGAATGAAAAATCATGACATTTGTATCATGTATGCTTTGCAGCCCTTATCAGTTGTACTTTACACACGCAGATGTGCTATGGAAAATCTGTAGTCTGTTTCAAAACATCCAGTCGTCATGAATTCAATGTTCCTTGGTATGTTTCCTCCTCTCACATGCTTTGTTATAAATTCCAGATGCTCTGCACGCATTATATTCGCAAATCAGGTTTATGCATTGTTCGTAATCTTTCCTCGCAAGCCTAGGTCGATCAAATTTTCCTCCTTGGGCCTTTTCCAGATCCACTGCACACAAGACAAATACGGGTTGCACCATGGAAACCTCCCAAAACATTGAAAGGGCATAGGAAGTGGAAGAATCTCCAGGCCCAAGCCCCAAAGCGATTGGGATTCATTCTCACTCATAGTAGGCACCCCCAAGGATCCAAAGGGAGTTTTACCTTTTCTTGCGGAAGCGATGATATCACACCACACAGAGCCTAGAGTGGAAGAAGTTGTGCATGAAGGAAATAAATTAGAGTCCCTATCTTCCCAACAACAGATACCCCAAAGAAGGGACAAACCAAGGAAGAAAAAGGAAGCTAGGGAAACCCAAGTCCCAAATAAGCCGCTTGCAAAATCAGTTGTCAAAGAATTATTTATGCATGCTATTCGACTAGATCCTATCAAAGGTACAAGCTAAGGAAGAAAGAGGAGAAAAATGAGGACATATGCCTTGGGCACTAATGTTCGAGAGACATATTAGCAGCTGAAGCAGGCACAACTCACTGTTGTCGAACTATACTAAGAAAACAGGGAATTGAGACAGAAGTTAGCAGCAAAGACCCTTGAAGTGTCAGCATCGAAAGGCCGTGAAGGAAACGTGACGTGGTTCAAGAGACAAATCAGAGAGGCACAAGATACAATTGTATAGTTGCACGAAACACAGAGGTTTTCATAAGAAAGGAATGTGAAGCATTACATAGAATGTGAAGCAATTCATAGAATGTGAAGCGGTCAAGGAGAAAGTTCACGTAGCTCTTGCCAACGCGTAGAAGAAACATGATTAACTGATTTCATTCTTGTATCATCAAACAGAGTGCAGATCTTGATAGTTTTTAAGGAGTCATCTCCCTTAGACAGTTTTGTCGTTTTGGTAATGGCCATGACAGTCCGCAACCACTCGCCGTGCACGCAACCCGACAATTCAACGCGTGATAGAAATCAAGGTCGTTACAGTAGATGGTGGGAGCCTATCAGAATACTTGATAATTTAGGTATCTCGTCGAAGGAAGGATTTGACACATCACTTTCCCCATGGTGAGACCTCGTTGATAATTGAATTCTCATGGCAGAATACAAGAAGTCATGATGCGACTAGATGCAATTATTTTCTACTTTTGGAAAGGCGTCATGCGAAGAGTCATTTAGCATAGAACAATGAATTTTCTAAATTCTAGGGACAATAGCTAGCAAGCATGGAAGCCCAAGTGGCACCCTTTCTTATATATTTTATCTTTTCAATGTAACCCAGTTTGGTTTGAAAACTTAGTAGAGACAGTGACTATTGAATGTAGTTTGAGTTCGATCAAAATTCAATGCAAAAGTCTTGAATATTTGACGAAAAGATTCTAATTGTGGAAGTTGGATGTATTGTTTCCTTTATTTTCCTATGTACTCCTTGTGTTCTTTATTCATATCTATTTCTGTCTGAATAGGAACATAATTTCGAACTTGGGATTCGTTGTGCAGCGCCCTAGAATTTGCTCCATTCAAACAAACTGTTTTCCTCTAAGTTAACTCTAAATTCATCCTCAGAGGTTCTCTGAGTTACTTCATGTGTTTTTCTTCCTGCTACACACAACTATTTTAAACTGGAGATTGTTGCTTGCTTATCCTTTATCCTCTCAAGTTCAGTCACCGAGCCATTTATTTCTATCATTTTTCTTAAAACGACTCCATAGCCCAAGGTCTTACTCTCTTGCACCAATATAACCAGAAATTTATTATTCAAAGGTGTTAAATCTAGCCGACAACTTAAAGCCATGTCTTGTATCAAGATGAAGTCTCCCAAGAGAGCCCTCTCGAGGTCTGAAAGGCTAGTTTCGGATCTCAAAGTTGGTTTGTAGGTTTCCTCTATCATTTGTTTCTCATCCAAACAAAGTTTACAGAGAGATAACACCCTTGATGAAGAATTATGTTCACTTACAAATTATCTCCTTGCTTCTTCAAAAGTATGTTTTTCTTTCCTTGGATCAAACAATGGTGTCTTCTCTGAAGTTCTTCTTATCTCTGATCCATCTATGGTATTTACTGGGGTCACCCTATCTTCTCCTGTGACAACGCCTCCTCTAGTAATAAAAATGAATCTAGGCTCCTCATCATGAGGTTCAACTGATATTATTTGGAATTATTGGTTTCCACCTCGTCTTTCCTGAAGTTTAGCTAATAATACTGGACAATCTTCAATGACATGTTGAAATGAATTATAGTAGCTGCAAGTAGTACAAGGGTTTTGACAATCCCTCGCCAAATGACCTGGTTGGGCGCAGTTATAGAAAATTATCTGACCTCCACCTTGACCCATGCCTCCTCCTCGTCCTCTTCCACTGAATCCACCACGAGGGTTGAAGTTTCCTCTTCCTAGGGAATTGAACTGCGCAACATTTCCTTCTGAATGTAATTCTCCTTGAATTCTATATGCATCCCTTGACCTTTCATACATGAGGTCATAAAACCTATAGTCCTTATCATCATGCCCCACATATTTACAGAATGTGAAATAAATATTGGTGGGTGTTTGCACATATTTCTGCATATAATAACATTCATGAGGACAATGCCTATTTTTACATACCTCACACCATGGTAAAGTATATTGCTCCAACAGGTTAGGGGATCCATAGGCCAAGTATTCACTAAATAGGGGAAATTTCTCTTTTTCATGGCCCTCTGATTTACATCTGATACACCATATGTCTTCTCTTTTCTCTTTTCCTTTATCCTTCTTCATTTATTCAACCTGTAAAGATAAACTAGTTAATTGACTCAAAATATTACTCATACCTGGACTATAGTCTCCTACAGACGATGCTTCTATTTTCATGGAAATTTCCAGAGCTTCAGCCTGCGAAGTGACCTTCTGTTGCATCAAAAGAACTCTAATGTGTCATAGGAGGGAAACGATGAACCATTTTGTATGTTGTTCATTTGGAATCTGAAAACTTAAATGGTTTGTCAAGGTCTTAAACCTCTGATCAAACTCCCACATAGTTTCAATCACCTTTTGCTTGATTTCCTTCAACTTTGTAATGCACTATGACTCCCACTTAGGCTTCTTGAACTCTGCACTCAACGTAGTCTTAATGTCACCCGAAGGTTTAGGCTGTATAGACCCTGTAACAAAATTCATATACCATCTCAATGCACGATCCCTCAAGGTAGTACTAAACTGATATCTCTTAAAAGATTCTTCAGTGACTTCCTTAGTGTTACATACAACTTTGCATAAGAACCAGTGTTGGTCAGGATCCTCATATCCATCTCCTCTAAAAATAGGTAGCCTCATTTCATCTGCCATGGACTTTCCTAGGTTTCTTGACTGAGTATGTACTAAAATTATTGTAACAGTACTCTGATTGCTCTCATTACTTTGGTTACTCTGGTTACTTAATGCTACTAAAACAACAGGAGTATTAATAATACTTACTTTGACAGTAGGCGTAGTACCTAAAGTTTTTGGTTCTCCTCGATGAAGTTCTTCAGTATCTACTTCCTCTGCCCTTGCAGACTCTGAATACTCTTCGTCTGATATCTCTGCTTCTTCTCCACTATAGAATCCCTTGTCTTTGTAACTTTTCTTAAACAAGTTCGCAATAGGAACCTCTCTAAATGATATCCAGTTGTGCTTGTATCCATCCTCTATCACTTTTTTTGTTTGAATTCTTGAACATTAGATTTAAACTCCAACTGATTACTCTATCTTCAAGATATTCTTCTCATGCAATAACATCTTAATCTTTAGCTTCAAAAAGTGTAGGAGCTTTCCTCTAGCTCCCTTGAAGAAATACCTCTCTGCTTGACTATATGATTCCACTCTGCCAATAGAAAACTCAGTAATGTACCCTCCAATAGTTCTTTCAAACCAGATATCTACTGCTCTTGACACATTGTTATCAACTCTCTTGAATTTATTGATCAACGTCGATGTCCAAACCACAGGTGGTCTAGATCTAATCAGGGATGATTTTAGGGGATAAATTTTTCTCATGGGCTAATTTTCCATTTTTTTTCCAAAAACGAGATTCACTCTTTTAAAAATGATTCACCCAAATTCTATAGGATAAAATTATTTTACCTTAAAAATAGCCAAAATTTTATAAAAACTATATAAAATCCTTAGAAATTTGAATATTTTTTCAAAAATATCGCCAGTAATTTATAGTTGACATATGAAGGATTAGTAAGATTCACCAAGGTTTCTACATTTTAAAATAAATTTTCATCCTTAAAATCATCCCTAGATCTGATTTCAAACTGAGTGTCTGCTAGTCTGGCTAACCACTCATATAACTCCTTCTGAACTCTTGTAAATAAAATTTCGTGCACATCAGTAAAGATGTACCTCCCCAACCAGTCTTTTGTATTAATGTTAGGGTTCTTGTTATGAGCTATGGCGAAGTCCCTTTCTTATTCTTCTATCTAGTACTTAATCTATTTCTTCGATGGAAACCACCTTGAAATTTCCTCAAGAATATCCTGGTCACGGAAACATAACCATTTGTTGGCATAGGGGTAGACCTAGGGTTAAACTCAAACAACGAACCAACAAACCCTAACTACTGGCCCTTTCGGAAACACCTGTGAAATAGATGAAGTCTCACCTAAAGTAGCAATAGGGAGGTTCCAGGACACAAGTGTCTACAACCAGAGGAAATGCAAAATGATTCCAGAGCAACAACACAATGTAACGTAGAGATTCTTTAACATTCTTACACTTAGCTTTGCGGAGTTAGCTTATACCTCCTATCTTTAATAGGGAAAACAACAATGCAATAACAGTATAATAGATAGCAAATAACATAGCATGAACCACAAAGAACAAAAAGATTTATGTGGTTCACCCTCTCCCTAGGGATACGTCCACAAAACCGTGTTTCTTGATATAATATATGAAAACATACAATTCTATCTGCATACTTAGCTATATATGCTTCTCTCTCTTCCTCTTTATTTCCCCTCCCTGTGCACCCAGCTGCAGGGTTGATCTTCGCATCCAGCTGAAGATCTAGAATACAATAATTCTCTTACAACAAAACACTTCTATCTCTCAATATTTCTATTACCAACAACAACCCTCTCAACTCTTCTAGACCTTTATTTATACATTTCATGACTCTTAGACAACCTTAGACTGAAGCCTAGGTGTCAAAACCCTAGGTCCAAAACCATAGGTGTCAAAACCCTAGATTCCAAAACCCTAGGTCCACATAACCCACTTTTTAAGGGCTTCACCAACTTGTTATTCCTTCTTCTCCATGAGGTGCTCCAAAGCACCCATTAGTATCCTCTTCCACTTGTTGAGTTATCCACGATCTTTCTTCTTTGTTTCTTTGTATTCCTTGGTCTTCTCTTTAACGACTTTATTTCCTTTACTTCGATCCTTCTTTTCTACTTCTTTAACCACTTCGACCCTTCCTTGGTTTGTGTGCCCTTCGTGCACTTCGTACTTTGTCTTTATTCGTTAATCTTCTCTTTCTTCCTTATTACATGACCAAGGGCCAACAACGACCACTATGATGACTGACTTATTTCCTTATTTAGGTAATCCTGCAATAAAATACATAGAGATGTCCCTCAAATAACGGGTGAAATCAAAAGAAATTGTAGTGTGACAGAAGTTTTGACTGTTAATCCCTTTTTGCGTTGAAAAACATCACATTCTACCACAACAGTGTGAATGTCCTATTTCATACCATCCTAGAAAAAGGAACATTTGGCCCAGTCATAGGTTTTCGTAAACCATGAGTGCCCATTTGTGGGTGTAGCATGAAACTCAGAAAGCACCATGGATTTAAGTTATGACTATTTAATTAAATACAAATGGCCTTTGTAGCTAAGCTCATCATTATGCCAAGATTAATTGGGGGAAACTAGAGAATTGGATTGCAATTGTTGGATCAAATGAGGAATTTTGGGATCTTCTAGCCATTCCTAGTGAACAATTTGGAGCCTATATAGTACAATGAAGGAGAGGGAAAAAAGGGAACCTTCGTCTTCATATTTTCTTGAAGGAGTGTCAACAACCACATTTTGTTTGACTTTCTTGTAAATGATCTCATAATCATAACCAAAGAGCTTAGTCACCCATTTTTGTTGCTCCGGGGAGGAAGGTCATTGTTCCAAAAAATACTTCAGGATTTGATGGTCTACCTTAATTTAGAAGTGCTTCCCCAATAGATAAGGGTGTCATATATCTATTGCCTGCAGAATATCCAACATTTCATTTTCATAGATTGATTGGCCCAAATGTCTCTCTAACAATGGTTTTATGGTAAAGGCCAAAGGTCATCCATCTTGCATAAGGACTTCTCCAATTTCTCTCTCAGAAGCATAACATTATAGGATAAAGGTATTTGTGAAATCAAGAAGGATCAAGAATAGAGTGGTGCACATAGTCACCTTCAAGGCTTGAAAGGCCTCATTAGTTGCGGGAGTCCAAGTGAAAGAATTAATTTTAAGGAGAACGGTGAGAGGCGCCGCAATGTTTCCAATATTCTTAGAAAATGTGTGATAATATCATGTTAACCCCAGAAAACCATGCAATATTTTGAGAGTCTTTGGGAGAGGCCAATCCTGCATAGCTTCAATCTTCTTAGGATCCACCCTGACACCTACCTTGCCAACAATATGAACCATGTACTTGACTTCCAAGGCTCCAAAATCACATTTAGATTGTTTGAGGAAGAGTTTTTTTTGAGAGAGTAAATGTAGAACTCAATCCACATGAGAAATATGGGATGTCCAGGTCTTACTATAGATGAGAATATCATCAAAGAAAACTAAGACAAAATGATAGAGAAAAGGACAGAAGACATGATTCATGAGACTTTGGAAAGTGGAGGGAGCATTACACAAGCCAAAGGGCATGACAAAAAAATCATAGTTCCCCTCATGAGTTTGAAATGTAGTATTATGAGTTTCTACCTCTTTCATACATATATGGTGGTAGATAGAATAAAGATCAAGTTTAGTAAAGAATTGATCACCACTCAATTCATCCAAGAAATCATCAATGGCACGATGGTAAATTTGTCTTTTATGGTGAGTTTGTTGAGGGTGTGAAAGTCATGACAAATGTGCCAAGATCCTTATTTATTAAGTACCGTGACCATAGGAGAATAATAGGGGCTTGTACAAGGACGGATAACGCCTGCGGTGAGTGATTCTTGAAATTTTTTCTCAATTTCATTTTTCTGGGTAAAGGGATGATGATAGGGATGAACATTGGGAGGAAGGTTATTGGGGACAAGGGGCATGGTATGATCATGAACACCACAAGAAGGAGGGAGTCCCTAAGGAGTAGAAAAAACAACTTAATTTTTGGAGAAGATGGATTGGAGGTCCAGTGGCACAAAGGGTGTCTCAGTGGCGTGAATGGAATGGAGTTGTGCAATAATGTTGGAATGACCTTTTTAGAGGATATTTTCCATGTGATGGGAATTAATGATCTCAGGGGAACCTAATTTGATTCCTTGCAACTTATACTAGTGTCCCTCCTGGTTGAATTGCATGGTTAATTCCTTAAAATCCATGAGAATGGGACCCAGATTCCTGATCCATTCAACACCCAACACAATGTCACAACCACCCATGTCGATAGAAAACATATGATATTTCATGTGTTAATTACCAATTTGGAGATGCACATTTTCACATTTCCCTCCACATTTCATGGACCCACCATTGGCAATCATGATTTGAAAATTATTGAATGCACGGATATGCCAATTAGTTTCTTAGGAAATGCGACGATGAATAAAATTATGGGTGTTTCCACTGTCAACAAGGATGATGACCTTCTGATGCTTAATATAACCAAATATCTTGAGGGTTTGGGGAGCAGAGAATACAGTGAGAGAATTTATGGAAATGACTGTTCAACATCGAGAGGGTCAAAAAGTGGATTCACGTCAATGGGTTCATATGACTCAGCCACAAGGGGAGCCTCAACATATTCTTCAGCAACATCCTTGGAGATGGCCATAAAAAGCTATTTTTCCTTACAATTTTTCCTAGGAAAATATTTGTCATCACAATTATAACAAAGGACCTTGAATTGGTGTTCATCCATTTCTGCTCTCATCAATTTCTCAATCTTTAGGGGAGTGGAAGGAGGAATGGGAGTGACTGGTTTAGGGAAAGGAATAAAGGAGGGATTTATGGTTTGAGAAGAGACAACCTATTGTGCTTCCTTATCTCTTTCAGTGGATTCCACCCAAATCTGAGGATGATCTATGAGGACATGGGCACAGATCTCGTTCTTGAGGCCACTGATAAAACATTCTAAAAAAAAAAGCATTAGACATGCCCTTTGTGCGGAAATACAATCACTCAAAAGAAGATATAAATTCTTCCATTGTGCCAGATTGTTTCAACTTTGTCAAACAACCTAAATGGTGGGTTCCAGTGTCAAAGAATTCATAAATGTTTTCAAAAAATTGTGTCCAAGACACATACCCTTGGAGGGCATTGTTTCACCATTGCCACCATTTCCAACGTTTTGGATCTAGATGGAGAACACCATAACTTAGTTTGGCCAACTCATCAATAATGTCATACAAAGAGAAATAGGGTTCCATTTGAGTGATCAAGCCTATGGGATCTAAGCCATCAATTTTTTTCACTTTCATGCGAGGAGGATGCAAGTCCCACTGAATTTTTTGGGGAGGCAAAGAGGTGGACTAGGAGAATTCAGAACCATCAGGGTTATAGGGTTTGTAAGAAGAGAAAGGATATAGGGTGGGATTAAACAAGGAAGTCAAATTGTTAACTACGTCTTGGCATTGCTGACAGGTGGTAGTCAATTGAGTGATGGTTGAGGGAAGTGATTCGAGCAGAGTAAGTTAGGACTTGGTGTTGCCAATACTGGACATGATTGAAGAGATATCAGTCTAGGTTTGGTCATGATATTTGGCCAAGGTGGTGAGACGTTGTTCCCAATATTAGATGTGAGTGTGGGCCATGGGGATGGAACAGGGGGGAAATGGGACCACACAAAAATGAGTTATTGGTGATTGGTACCACTACTATCAATGAAAAGAGAAGAATTCAATGGGATAGTGCCCAATAGGGGTGTCGGGAAGGGGTCGGGTCCACAGAAAAAAAAATATTTGTTGAAAAATGATAGGTATGACTCTGATCAGGGAGAAGAGAGAAATCCAATGGGATAGGTCTCAAATAATGGTGTCAGTGAGATCCCAACTTTTTTTTTACTCCTATGGAGTTATACTCTAATTTGAATAATACTATGGTGATGAAATGACCAAATGTTTAACAAGAAAAAATGTGTACAATTTTGCAACCGAAATGAAGAAGGTATAATTGCATGACAATAGATCTTGTCTACTATGTTTTTGTTTCCATCCCAAAGGTTAGGGTATTCATGGTTTCTATAGAAAAGGGTTTCCCTATGCTATAGCTCTCTGATATACGTATGTGGTCCAACAGTAGTACTTAGCCCAATATCTCATGGAACCAACTAATGAGGCTAGATTGTGCCCTTAGTCATACTACTCAACTACCCAGGTACTAGAGGTTATCTTCTCGAGTGTTGTTATTGTTGGATCATGTTGTCATTGATGCCAATGGTTTGATTGGTTGATGTCAAGTGATTGATTGATGTCAAAGGATTGATTGATTGATGATTTATGTAATATAATATTTATTGTCCTTGATGATAATGCATAGATGAAGATGGATCAATGAGTTGTCATTGATATGATGAAGATGGATCAATGAGTTGTCATTGATACATGATGAAGATGGATCGATGTGGATTCATTGGTATATGATGCATTGTTGGAAAAATGTAAAGATGACTCATTATTGTATTTTCATGGTTGATAATAAGTAAATATGGATGAGCTCTAAAGTGGTCCCCTTATGGTGAAAGCCCTCACGGGAAGACACTTTGCAGAGTAAGACAACCCATGCTTAATTATGGAATAATGAGATGAAGGACATTGAATTTGTCAGGTAAACTATCCTATATGTATAGTGTTTGTCATTCCATTTCCAGTGGTATGTAGAACGTCACATGAATCCTCACGGTTAGAGAGTTATGGCCATGAGAAGTTGGAGACCCCAGGTTTGGGTAATGGACCCAAGTTTGTTTGATGGGTAATGGTATGAGTTATGATATATTTTTAGAAAATACTATTCTATATGGATAGTACATTTCATTCCATTTCTGGTGGTATGTGGAACGTCACATAACTCCTCATGGTTTGAGAGTTATGGCCTTATGAAGTTCGAAGACCCTCACATGTCATCTAGAAGCCCCAAAAGGTCAAAGTAGTCAAAGTGGTTTAAGGGATTTTAAAAGGTAAATAATAAAGTGAAGTGATGAGTGTACTATGATTCAAAGTGAATACAAAACAATTTTTTTAAATAATAAATTTAATGGAGAAATTAGAAGTGGGTTAACCCTAAAATAAGGAAAGTGGGGCCAAGTGACCTAGAAGATGTTTTTAAGGAAGCTACTTGGAGAGTATAAATAAGAGGCAAGGCTCTCTCATTTTAATCACACTTGAGAATATTGAATATCTATATGTGTCTGAGGTAACCAAGGATATCTAATCCAAAATTCTGAGGAAAGGTGAAGAAAAGAAGGCCGAAATGCAAGGAAGGATTAATTATTTTGATGGTGCTTTCTAAGGTATGTTATTTACAGGTCATCTCACCATTTTTTCTATTACCGTTTTTATATAATGATTCAGACCATGAAATTTCTATTCCATTGAAAAAACATACCCAAGTATCTATGGTAAAAAATTTAGCTTTTGGGTCATTGTATTTTGGGAGTTACACTCCGTGGAAAATAAGGGTTGTGGCTAGTCCTGAAAGTAGTCAAAAACAAGTGTTTCGGGTAAAAACGTCATAAATTATTCATAACAGATCAAAATTCAGTGAGACAAAATGTTTTGGTTAGAGTACAGGATTTATTATGTTGTGTAATAGTTTCAGATCAATTCAATGAACATTTTTTGCGGGCCACGCTCTACAATGTCGCTCTCTAGAATAAACCAGAATTCATCAAGGTATGCCATTTTTGCTATAACGCCTTTTCTAAGAGGTTCCAAGTAGTGAAACCTAGATAAATTTCATAGAAAACACTAAAGAACATTATGTATCAGTTTCATATCTTTATTCATTATAGGTACAAAGTTATGATTATTTCAAGTTGGGGTTGTTGACTAATCCAAAACTAGTCATGGTTGAGACAAGCAATTGATAAGTTGGCACATACATGAGGTGTACAGTTGATGATTTTGGTACATATTGATAATTCATTGTTGATGATTATTTTACACATGATTGGTATATACTTGGTACATGGTTGGATGCATTTGTTTATGGTACAAGTTGATTACAAGTTGTTTGGCACAGTTTGGTGCATGGTTGATGCACTTGTTTATGTTGACAGATTGATATTTGTTGAGGATTGTTGCCTCATATCAGTTGGTGTTGAGAATGTAAGTTGAGTCTTGCATATAGATTTGGTTCTCTTGTAGAGTTGTACTATATTCAGTTGTTGCTGAAAAACCCCCAGATTGAAGTCCATAATAAAAAGAAAAATTGTACATACATCTTGTGTTCTTTGTGTTCCTTGTGGAGATGATTTGTTGATGATATGTTGATCATATATGTTGTTGATATGTATTCACATCTAACTGATTATAAATGACAGAAATGAATAATGAGCAAATTTTGAATGTTAACTAAGGAGTTTTGGGAAAAAGATCCCCACACTCATTCATCCCCCCCCCCCTCTAAGTGTGGTAGGTGTGTCCAACTGTTATCGGTGGAACTATAACAGNTGGTCAATTGGTTTATCTATAAACAGCTTCAGGATATCTAGGTTGACGCATATACATGTGTTGTCTTGATGTACCAACAAGGGTTAAAAGTGTGGCCAACAATGTGCGCTTAAGTACAACTTGTAGTTCATGTATGTATTCTTCCCCAACATCAGATTTATGCATTGAATGACAAATATTTGTATCTTTAAGATGTTAAAATATGTCTCTACCCTGAAAAAAAATAACCCACAATTTTTTTCTAAGGAAAGTGCTCTGATACCACTTGTAAGGTACCAGATATATTATAATAGCATGAAACATAAATATTGCAGAGAACAACAGTGGAACAACACAATATATTAAACCACAACACTAAATAATACCTTTATTGATAGGAAACAATGTTCACTTTCCTCTTTGAGGGGGCAACCTCTAGCAGAGAAACGCTCTATTACAATAATTCTCAAGAAAAAAAATCTCATACCCTCTACTCCTATTTATACTAAATCTATCTATCCAAAAGAACAATCTAGAGAAAGATCCTTCTAGAAGCAGAAGCTTCTATTAGGCCTTCTTACATTTGACTTATTCTTCCTTATTGCCAGGGCTTATTAATATTGGCCTTTATTACATGGAAATATATTATTCTATATACATGAGGGGTTAGGGAGGTTATGTCCCTAACACTCCCGGTGTTGATAACCTAGTGGGGGTTTAATAATATAAAAATGATGAGAGGAAGGAAAATATAATTCCCAGGTATTAAAATTTAATAACACAAAAAATACATTAACAGGAAAATTCTCCAAAGTTATGGAATAACCTTTGTGCCATACGAGTCCAAATGACTAGAGAATTTGGAAAAATTATTTCCTTTCCCAAAAAGAGGAAAAATATGAATTCCTCCACTCATGAGCACATAATATAATTATAGGGTTTATAACATAAGACTTCTCCTTCTAAATTTTTAATTTAGTAAGAAAATAATTGGTAATTTTGAATAATTACTGGAAGTTACCAGCCTCCTGTTGATGGGCGTAAGTGACACACTGTCAACTGGAAGGTCAAATCTGGACCAGGGTTGTCTAAATATCCCAAGCCGTTTGGAATGAAATGACTCGATGCGTTTAATGGCTCCGTTGGCCAACTAAAGTCCTAAAAACAGTAAAATAAATAAGCTAATCTAAAGCTAGGATTATAACAAATGATATATTACTTACTAATGTTTATTAAAAGGAAACATGAATATACAAATGATTATAAACAATCTATATACAGTTTACAAGGTTTACTTGAAATCTTACGAAAATGAATGTTCATAATAATATTTCAAAATAAGATAAAGTAAGAACATAAATCTTTTTGTTTTAAAATAATTAATACTAAGCAAATACAATTGAAACAATGATACATAAATAGTGAAAGCTAATTTATGCAATCATCGTTTCATTAATAAATAATTTAACTAAATAACACACAGACTAACCTGTAGCCAATCAACGAAACTGGTATTATCTTTTTGTGTTGTCTGATCTCCTTCGTGTTCTTCTTGTGAGGGAAACCTGTGACAAAACAATACTAGTACTTCCAGAATAAATTCAAAGAAGTGTTTGATGTGTTGGAGTGAGAATATTGCAGTAGAATGACGATTGATTAAAAATCCTGTGATCTTATGATAATCAATAACTAAGAGCGAGAGAAAACTCAGTTCTGAGTATTGATTTTATCCATCATTTAACATTAGGAATAAATTCAATAATAATCAAATGAAAAATTGATCACACATACATTAATGGAATAACAAATTATGGACAAGATCTAAATACTTAACAATATGAAACACCATATGATGACAAGGCTAAAGCTGCATCAAACATAATAATATCTCATAAGACTGAGCCAATCAAAGAACACAATGGAATAAGCATCACACAGTTCTAAACCCAACAATGAATAACTTTCCCATATCATTTCCCAAAATCACATGTCCATACTGTGGTCCAAAAGGAATTTTTGGGATAATAGACTCTTAAAGATTGAAAAAATTAATACATAAATGATAGCAATTAACCATGTATTGATAAAATAGACTAAAGCTAATTTAAATCAATGCATAGTCAATTACTCAAAGAATATGAAGATATTATAATGAAAATAAAACCATTTTACTCATAGGAAAAAAGTCATTAAGCAACCTGGAATTCCATATTCTTCTTTGAAAATACTTTTCCATTCTCCCAAAGATTCCAACCATCTGTTACTCCATTTGAAAAGAAAAAAGTTTACAAAAGAAATAATGTACAAAAGAAAAAGGATAAAAATCCTCCTCTCAAATTCTTCCCTCCTTATGGCTCTAAACTTTCTCATATATTTATACAATGAATGAACAGTCTGGGCATCACTAATAAATTATGCCACTTAAAATTGTCTTCATAAAGAGACACCAATATCTCTCAAATCATGCATTTTTTTGAGAAAATCCTCACGTGTAAGCTAAATGGGTCCATCTGGGAAATGAGTTTTCAACTGTTTCTTCAGATTCCTCGCAGTTTGGTTGCAATCAGTCCTACAAAATCATTTGCATGTTCTTGACGCATTTCCAAATTTTATTTGTTGTTGCTCATAAATTTATCTGCAGCAATTGAATATTATTTTTGGATCAATCATCTTGAACGTATTTAGATAATAAGATCAAGCCATGATCATATCTATACCAAATAACTGATAATAGAAACCTATGAAACAAAAAGAAACCTAAATTAATAACCTAAAAATTGTGAATAAAACAAAATCTAGAACAATAAAATAAAAAATGAATTTAAACTAACTATAAATTATAAAAAAACAATGTTTATATTTTCCTTTCAAATATGATCTTAAAATTCTAGAAGCTTCAAGTTGATGGAGAGGAGAAAAATATTAATTTTGGATTTTCACAAAATCAAACAAATGATAGATAATTCATTTTTTATTATTATTTTATTTTATTTTGAAATGAGATGCAAACTAACAAAATAATTTAATTAATTAAATCTACCAAATGATTTTGTGAAAATGATTGTTAATGAGAAAAAAGCGAAAACATAATCATAATTTAAACGAAAGTAAAAGTTGATAAAAATTAAGGTTTTTGTTTAAATTAAGATTTCTATGCTTGTCTTTCCCTCATTCCAATTTGATCAAATGTGAACAAATGTCATAGAAAAGATGTTTCGTAAAAAACTCTCAAATTATGAAGCTCGTCCATCAACATTAATACTCTATAGAAAGCAAAACGAAATGGCATTTAAATTTCATGAAATTCAAACCAAACAAAAGAAAAGAATATTAAATCAAACCAACCAAGATATTATTTGATAAAGTATTGAACCCATTATTCAAAATAGTCAAACTTTCTAGTAAGCAAAAGAATGAACACATAATCATACTTTAAACGAAAGTAAACAGTTGATAAAAATTAACATTTTTGTTTAAACTGAGATTTCTATGCTCGTTTCTAAATTTTGACATATACTCTTGTAATGAATGTCTCATACTATAGTGAATGTCTTAAGTTTTTCTCAAATTAAGCCAAGGTATGGAACTATTTGAAAAGGTTGATTCTGTAGCTCATTATAATTATCAAGATTCTTATGGAGGCCCTTTAAATTTTGTAAAAATTTAGGGGGAGGTTGTTGAGGCCCAACACCTCCTTTCACCATACAAATTTTGTTCTAAAATATTAATAAAATATAAAAAAACATATATTTATTTAGTTGAACTTATTTCCAGAAATTTAAATATCTTGGGATTAAAACTTCCCACAGTAAAAATTATGTTTTTACCATAACTTATTTCTCACCTAAATCATGCAAGTCTTTCTTACTTTTTAGGAAATTGGCACCATTTTAGGTCTTTCTTTTTGGACATGATTTTAATGAGTAAATCTAGGTAAGAATTCCATTCTTACCATGTCTTAATAAGACATAATTTAAATACAAAATAGATATTCTTGATTTCTTTTTATTAAATATTCATCATGCTAAACTACATTATCCTCTCAACTATATAGCCTATACTTATGAGACCAAAATTGTGGTTAATCTCTCATTCTAGGACTCCCCCTTACCTGGCTTATTATGTTGKCTAGAAGGGATTTTAATCATGCTTCCACATAATATTAGCATTCAACTAAGCCTTCCAAGGAGTTCCTAAGGCTTGACTAGTGACTAGGGATAGGCCACCTACCATAACTAATCCATAACTTCAATAGTATAGAGAACAWTATTCAATTAATAGATATTTTACATTCTTAAATTCATATGTTCTGTGAAGAATTTGATATCTTAGTCTTCACTATGAATCCATGAGTTATATTCACACAAATGGGTTGCAAATGCCCAACCGACACTTTGCTCTTACTTGAAGTTACAAGTAATTTTGTAGAACAGTATATAAAAATAGAAATAGTCAGAGGCAAACAACAGAATATATATTTACACTATGAAATAGGCAAATAGAAATAGTCTTCACTATGAATCCATGAGTTATATTCACACAAATGGGTTGCAAATGCCCAACCAACACTTTGCTCTTACTCAAAGTTACAAGTAATTTTGTAGAACAGTATATAAAAATAGAAATAGTTAGAGGCAAACAACAGAATATATATTTACACAACTCTCTTCAGATTTTAAAATCATACAGGCACATGAAACAAAAAATTTCACTACTTGAACATAATATCAATTCTTCATAAAACCAAAACATAAATTCCATAGTATTAAGAAATTTATCATGGCATATGAAAATTACTGAAACACTTTTCTGAGAATTAAAAGTAGATTGGAAATTGTTGATGGGTGAGCCTATTTCCACCCAACCATTGGCATAGCTATATTTTATATATCCTTGTAGTTTTCCACCCTCGAGCTAGAAGATGATGCCAAAAGGGAAGGTTCTCACTCAATAATAGAGGTAAAAATATGAAGACCACTCTCCATCACCAACTGAATTTAGCAAGATATATCTCCAATTTATTCATGAAAGTTGGCATGTTCTTGACTCAAGAAGTCACAAAAGTTATCTTGTACAACTAAATACCCAAAATTCATAGCCCGGTTTATCAACTTTGTTTAGAGAATGTATTTGTTATTTTATTACCCATAACACAAATATGTTGACTTCCCTCTATTTTCTAAGAACTAGAGTAGTTTAACACACTCTTCTCCACTCATATTTGGTCCCCATACCTAACTGTGTGTGTCCTCTCTCCTTTACTCGCGATTTCTCATCATTTTCTTGCCTTCTACCCCAATATTTTGTGGGTCAAATCTCCCAAATTCGTGGTCAGTTCAGAAGTTTACAAATGGGTATGTTTCCACCCATACTTTTGAAGAAATGGATATATAGTATAGCTCCCCATTCTTTCCCATAATTGTGGGAAGCTGGTAGTTCAACTACCATCTTCCTTCATTAACTAAATTCTAGAAAAAATGGCAATATGGTTTTTTCTTGAATACTAAATTGGGAAGGAAATTTCCTCACCATTTCCCTCTCATGGCATCATTTTTTTGTAAGTTCTCCACCCATCAACAACTTATTTTTATTATCATCAAAATGAATTTTATATTTTGATTGTTCATCATGGTCCAAACATTAAACATATTAGCAACAGATCCTGATGACATTTAGAAATATATTTTCATGGAAGGGAAAATGGGGCGTTACATTCCCCTCCCCCTTAAAGGAACACCTTCCTCGATTTTATTTGCATCGCAGTAACACCAATCATTATTCCATCTTTCATTTTCTTAAAAAATGATTTCCTCTTCTTGGTCTGGACCTTTCCCAGAGTCTTGGCATTTATCACATGCCTAAAACAATTTCAAACAACAGGCATATTAATCACAATTTCAGGCAAAAACATTTTATTGTTGTTCATAATTCAAGAGGAAATTTACATATCAACACAATACTTCTCTATGAAATTCATGGATTTTCATCCATATGGCTATCACATTTTCTTGGATCATTGTTTTCCTTGACATACCCATTGTGCTCATGATCCCAATCAACATATAACAAGAGTTATCAAGGTTTCCTCTTTCTTGTGGTTACCCACCTTCCAGGCTCATGCATCTCCTTCTATGTTGCACAGTCCCTCAAGTGGTCCATCTTGTCTACCAAGTCTTTCTCCAACAAAAAGAGTTCATAGACTTCACTAAGTCTTACAGTCAAGGTGTCCCTTGGGTATGCTCTATCGAGGTGTCCTTCAGGTCCATTTTAACACAAGACAACTATATATATGGTGATCATGACATATCACAGGGTCTTCATGTCACAACAATGGCCTTTTCCATGTTTTTTTAGATTGACAACTATCATTTGTCCCTTTAGGATAGATCTGTAAGATCACCTATATCACATGCATACAATAATTCATGAGATACCATCATTAATTTCAATCAAACTTTTTCAATCTGTTGTCCACAATTTTTTTTTTTTTTATTTCATTTGTCAATTTTTCGGTATTTCCCATATAGGAACTAAGATCCCACAAGTATGAGACTTCTTTGTTATAGTAGTTTGGATATTTTATATTTATCAAGCATTGGTATTCCTTATGTCTCTTTTATATTTAGAGGTGATTGTTTCCATATCCAAGACCATCCTCCCTGCAATTCCAATCTTCACATAACCAAACAAATTGTTAGTTCTAATGCACATTACATTTTTATTGCACACTTGCAATGGTTTACAAACAACTTTAGTAATTGTGCATACTAACAATTAAATCACCTCTATATATCTGTTCATTGATATGAAGTAAAAGGAAATTATCATTCCTTAGACATGCATTATTTTAGCATACCCAACTTTTCAAAATGCAATCAATTATCATATACCACTAAACCAATATGTTAATGTCCATGGTCACATTTACACACAAGCACCCTTGCATTGATTGCAAATTACCATATTTTATGTTAGGAAATTTTTCATGGTGTGTTGAAACTCATACAACCTCTCACCACATGGCTCATTTGTTCATATTCATTAATACATTAGGAATGTTCTTTCTTCTTTTAGTTGATCATGACATTAAATCGGCATACATTATATGAAATTAAAACTTCATATGAATACATTCAATCTTTCTTTCTTTGTCGAAAATCAGGGTGCCAATGTTCATGGCCACTAAAGTTTCATCTTTTATACCATTTCATAATTATGGTAGGGCATTAGAAGGTCCTCCTTCCATCATGGGAAGTTCAATACCCATCTTCTTTCATACAACATTCATTTCCTCAATGCATTGAATCAATGTGCATTTATGAACACTTTTGTTCTCAATAATTCATGATTGATCTATGCATTCATGATACATTTGTTCATGAATTTCTTGCAAGGACTTCAATTATCCTTGACTACCATAGGTTCCTCCCTCTGTCATCCAGGTTCTTTCCCTGAATCTTACCCTGCTTGGGTATGACACACAACAATCAATTAAATTCACATGCATATCATTAAGATATAAGATATTTTAGAAGGGATTCTGACACAATCCCTTTCAAACCTCATGTCACATAGGCATGAAAATGGTATACATGTTTTGGCTACCTACACGCTCTCTGATATTACCTCATTAGTGGTGCTTCATGGGAGCTCCTAAGGTACCTTCATCAGTTCTTTCAATAATATCCTTCCTGTATCTATCCTCTACTTGAGTTTTTCCACCATTGGAAGTTGTCCTTCCCCAACAACTCCAATATTTTCCTACACATAACAGGCATCATCACATTTAAAGTTATATAATTTTTCATGTAAAATTCAAAATGCATGTACTATAGCATTTAATTCAGAAAAAATAGTTTCAAATATGTCCCAACATATCTATGTGCACTTTACCACATTATCCTCAATGTGCCCACTAGTGTAATCATAAAATATTTCAGCTATTTTGATATCCTACAGCCATCAACATTCTCATGTTGGAATCATCCACACATGACTAACATCTCAATTTCCTCATCCCATAGAAATGCAATAAACAACAATGAAGGGGACAAAGGATTCTCCCCTTTTCCAACTCCTTTGCACAATCTAGAACCTTTAGCTCAGCTGAATTATTTCCAGGGCCTCACTACCTTTGCATAACATGGCTTAACCAAGATCATTCATTTAAACATATTTATTAACTTGTTTCACCTTGGATTTCATGGTTTTTCTTTTAAATCACGCAACTCCGTTAAACAAATCAAAGTTTTAGAGTGAGAAAAGCGTTCATCCTTTTCTCCTTATTTTCTTATGCAATCTATCCCCTTTGGGATATACTTGCTCTATTCCTTGAAAAGTCTTAGTCAAAGTCATCTTGACCTCTCCTAGATGTAACAACATATTCGAACATCAAGAATAGATCAAAATTCAATTATCAGTTAGTGCACTATGCAAATTCACCAAAAGTCGGGATTGTCAAGGTCATGTCACATTCAAGTCTTCCACTCATGTATCATATTTTAGAATGTAATCTAGGATTCTTTTATAAATATGCTTTGTAGTTGACTATCTAGTTTTTCCAGTAGTCATTTAGTTATGTCGCCTTGTTCTCCTGATAGAGATCTTTACATAGTTCCTCTACTTGGAACTTCTTAAACATGCAACCTTCCTTGTTGCATATTCCTCACTATATGAAATACCTTCAACCTCGAGTCATCCTCAATTTCATAATTTCATAGGTTTACCTAATATTCCATAAGGAATGTGGGCATGCATTCTTATTATGCATTCCAGTTCACACATTCACACATGCACATTATTCTATCAGTTTGTATTCAAACCATGCTTTCATGTCCTTAACCACATGCATCATCATATTGTGTGTGTCTACCATAGGAACACTTTATAGTTTCACATGCATACTTATTTAAAAGTCATTTTACTCATGATGGCTCACAATCATCTACATGCAATTTTTTTTTTCTAGAGGCATTTTCATTTTTCCTTCTATCATAACAACAAACTACTCTTGCTCATTGCTCTTTCAGCATTTTATATTATCTCTTTCTAAGGGATGGAGCACACCCTCCTCAAGCTATTATTTAAACAATTCAAAAGACTCCTAAAAAATAGAGTCAACTATGTATCCATAGCATTATCTAATATGGGAAAGTACAAATCTTTCCTCATAGCTTACTTATTCAGGTAGGCATACCATGCCTTTGAGCATTTGTGTGTGTGTGTGCATCTCTTGCACATTTTTGTGTCATTCCTATTCACATTTGTTGAATTTTAATATCATCCTTTTCTTATGAGATCTTATAGCCATTTGCATGACAAGTCTCATAGGAATATCCATAACCATTCTTCCAGTAAGAAACCACTCTCTCCCTTCTTCTACAAAATCATTCCACAATTCAAATAATACAAACTAGGTAATTACAACATTACCCAAGGTAGCAAGATAACAATTCCAACTTCTCTTCATGCCTTAAATATTTCTTGGTCAACCTATTTTTATCAAGGGAACCCTTTCCTAAATTTTGTCTTACTACTACCTGATCATAATAAGCATACCCATATGGATATCATCCACATCTGGATGTCAATCTTATCCATTGGTCTTCTGGAAATGCCCAAGTACTTCCTTTACTAGACTTTAGATCATAATTTTGTTAATCACCCTACCTTATCTCATCAGGCCGTATGCAATCAACATCATCAACATTTTTATTTATGATGCTAACTTCCTGTCGATATCAAGTTGTCGTCCACTAAAATGTCCCATCAGTAGACCATACTTTGCAACTAACCACATGTTACAATGATTCTATATGCATGTTATATGCATTCTTTATCACTACCATTTTCATTACCACATATCTCGTGCACCAATCATTTTACCCATGCCTACAGTGCAAATGTGTTCCAATTGTCTTCCTTTTGCATTCACATGCATAGAAATTCCCTTAGGTTAATAGCCCTATACATTTTCTTTAATACATCCATGATCTCGTAAACTTGCTCATATACCCATATTACTCTACCTCTTTTATAAAGGTTAGTTTCAATCCAAAGGAATCCTCTTTCCTTTTCTTAAATAGGTTATCCCAGTTATAGGTTTCATTCATTATAGGTCAAGTAAACTACCTTACAATTTTCCTTCAGTCCTCTAATCATGAGGAGTTATACATACAAGGTTTAGTCTTTTAATTAAGAAACAATAATTACTGCTAAGGATTGTATCAATCCATACTCAATTCCTTTAACCACAAGGAATTTTCCTAAGGGTCTGTTAGCACAAATTTCCACACTCCAATTGAGTTGATAAACCTATTATAACAACGATGAAAAATTAGCTAATTCAAGGATAAAAGTCTCAAATTTTCATGGGCTAGACCCCTCTTTGTTTGGGCTGGTGCTTGTCAGCCACAAGGGGAGTCCCTAGGGTGATTTTGTTGCTGTCCTAAGTCTGATTTTCTATGTTTAATGACAAAAAATAGTAGTTTTTATGTTTTGGAAAACGTGTTAAAACTGTCCAAAATAAGGGGGGAAATTAGTTTGTTTTCTTAGAGGTATCCTGCAGAGTTAGCACACGAAATATAGATGAGAAATAGATAAAGAAACTACTCAAAATATCAATGAAAATCAAAAAGAATAGTAAGAAAGAGACTAAAATAATTGAAAATTTTCACCAAGCACCATCAAGAAACAAGGTTAGAACACAAACACCAAAAAAAAGTATTGATAGGCTTGCAAGAGGGTTGGTTGCACCACAATTGACAAGTCGATAACCGGTACAATGATCAATTTTATCAAAGAAGAGTAACTATAATAAGAACAAGATAGAAGAATGAGAGAGAGAAAGTGTGCTAGGTGTTGCAATATCCGACCATAATAATGAATAAAACTCTCCATTATATAGAGAGTAAGGAACACTTCCTAGGAGGAGAAAATAAGGACATGTGAATGAGTAATTTAGGAATTAATGTGAAAGAGGGAATAAGTGTGAGTGAGTAATGTGCATGGGTGAGTTGTGATTAAAAATGTATGCGCATGGTGAGTTAAAGGATCACACGTGTGAGAATGTGAGGAATAGTTAAGTGAAGGAGTGGTGCATGTGTGAGGATAAGAGGGAGTTAACACATGGAAATAGAGATAATAGTGATTTAAGTGAGGGATAAAGTAACTTAAGTGAGGGAAAGAGTGATCTGAGTGTTTAGTTAACTAAAACACGTCAAAACACTCCAAGTATGCATGTGTTAGCCAAGGAAACTGAATTCACCCTATTTTTTAGGGATTTTCCAAAATGTTAGGAAATTAGCATTTAAAAGAAATTATGGAGAATTTTGGAAAATTAATGCATGGAAAGTGAAGATATGTTAAATGAGGAAAAATAATGATAAAAATTATCCTTGATTGGCTAAATTATCTCCCGATAAGTACCACCTCGTCTTATGCACCTCATTTTCACTTTAATTAATTCTCATTTAATGTTCATGCCTTGGAAAATGTTCCCTTGGTCAAATGATGCCATGTAGATGTCACATCAAAATTGAAACTCTGCCAAATGTTTGAATCTAAGCTTACCACTTGTCACTTCTGGAGATAACGAACACTGTTAAAAATATAGAATTTTCCAAAAAATAGTTGTCCGGTTCTAAAAGTTTAAAACTCATCCAAACTCTCCAAAATCATCTAGGATGACTAGGATACCATCGCCATGTTTCAATTGTGTAAAAATATACACCACTAAAAATAGAAATTTCTTGCATACATTAATGATATTATACGCATTGGATTCAATTTTCAGCAAGGGATCTGAATCCACAATCAAAATTGATGTGTGAGTGATCGTGATCAACCTAATAAAAATAGAAATATGTGACAAATAATCCCAAAAATGTAAAAAATACTCAGATGTCTCAAGGATCCATACTATGTGCTCATAATTTGAATCTGGGGCCTAGAGCTCAAACTGCTAAAAACATAAAGTTCTTACATGTCGCTCAGAAAAGTGCCATCGGTCCTAGAATCATGCAAGGACCATCCATGTATACTCAAAACTGCTCTAAATTTTCAAATGATCCACTCAAATCATGTATCCTAAGAAGTAGGGACACCTATTGTATGTAAATATATCTCTCAAATGCATGGGAAACCAATCTAGCTCTAACTCTAAACAAAAACAACCATGTACCGATCATATGCATGTCTCAAAAGGGAACTAACCTCTACTAACCACGAGTGCTAAAATCTGGGAAAATATCACAATGCTAGCAAAAATAGTGTATGTTGGCTCTTAACCCTCAATATTTTCAAGGGTGAAAATCTAGGGGTTAACAATGGCGACTCAAGGGAACGAGACCCCCCTATAGGATTTTTAGAACCATATTAATCTTTGTGTCTATAACAATAATGCTCTGTGAGAACTCAGTAAGATGTGCCAATGATGCTATGAAAATATATGTACCAAAATATACCCCTGTAAATGTGTGGAAGGAAAGAAGGCCTCGTAAGCTAACAAAGAAGACCCTATAAGGTAACATATGATACCAAATCCTATCCAACGAGCCATGGAGTCAAATCAATATAAAACCTCCCACTGAAACGCTGAAACACAAGACATCTCATCGACATTTTCTACTTACTACCACCCAATATGTGCACTCCCCCCTACGGTAAATGTGTTGATGTCGACATAAGGGAGAGAGTCACTTCATCAAATGTCAATAATGTAAACACATATGAAATGCAAAGGAACACCACCAATAATGGAAATGGGTCCTAAGGTACGAGCACAACATTTCATTATGAAAGATGTTCTGAAGTCAAAAAATGACACAGATCATCCAATCAAATCCCAATGTTACTTTGCCTTATTAGATGCAATATAACCACCAGTGAGAATAATGGCTACCAAGGCACTCTACTTATGGGTCATCCATAGAAAATGTGTTTAATTTGATATTGGATTACCTACTAAAAATATGAGCAATGATTTATCTCTTCTCTCAGTGTGAATTGATAACTCAAGAATATCAAGATGAAAGAACTAGGTACCATATCCCTATTGTTGGATGGGGGGGGATGACTGAATCAACACAAAAGAATCAATGATAAGAGATGAGGATACAAGACACAATATGACTCAATACTCTCATGTGTCTCCTCAAACTACCCATATGAAAGGCTCAATGCTATAGGAACATGACAAAAAATACCCCCATCTAGACTCACTCTAATGATAGACACAAAGGCTCATACATGAAAGATACACTCATATTTTGACCTAGAAAAATAAATCATGGAAAACCATTTATTCATCAAAGGAAATACACACAAGACATGACCACATGCTGATATAACTGAGAAAAAATTAGTGACACTTATTCAAATACTAAAGAAAATAAATGAAGGGAAAAGACACTGCAAGGAAAATGTAGATTGTTGTCCTAAAATCTGTAAAAATCAACAAGGTAAAAACATTGATATGGAAATGTGGAAAGGAAAACAACTATACCCCAAAAACCAAAATTCCTCAAATTTCCATGGTCAAATCATCATACTCGAAGGACCAATGCAACCATGAAATGAAATGATCAGTTTGATAGGAGAGGTCAACAAATTCATCCTTCGAAAGGGAACAATTGTGAAATCTCATATGGCCCAAAGTTGCCTTGATGTACTTTCTAGTGAAGGCATAGTTGAAGGTTGTTGGTTGATTGTAGGTTGATGGTTGGGATCTAGAACATGGTATTTTAACATTAATAAGCGTGAATGCATGAGAGACAAAACTCTTAGAATATATCTGCCAAATACTTCTATCATCCTAAAATCAATTGGGTCATGATGAACTCTGATATCCAAGTTCTGATCATACATAGGATCCTATTGAGGAACAAGATCTGGTTGTTGGACCGTAGGTAAAGTTTAAGGGACATCATCCTCTAGTTGAACCAAAAGTGGCTCCTCCTGCTATAATGGTATATGATCAATTTTTTCTTGGACCACTACTAGCATGGGAACAGATTAAATCCCATGTTGATTGATCTCTACTTGGTTAACCTATGGTTCCTCCTCTTTAAAGTTTTTATCCTCTTGAAATTTTTCATCTTAACTAATGGGAGGAACTAATGAACACTATAGAGTATTCAAATATTCACCTTTATCTCCATGGAACTCTACATATGGCTCAAGTGGTGCAAATTATTTTTCTTGATCATCAAATTCAAAGGGACCATCATCCATGGGGGCTTCACCTTGTTGACCAATATGTTATCATGTTCCTTCATAAAATGGGTTTTTAAATTGTGAAAAATAAATTCAATATATTATAGATATTGGGGGGGATGTAGGGTATCTGAGAGTTTATAGGTATTTGGGGTATAAAAAAGGGTATCTAGTAAAAATAGGGGTTTGTTTTATTGGAAAGATGTATTGGGAGGGGATTCAATAAAATTATTTTTGTAGTTTTTTATCAATATATGTTGAAATTAGGGGTATGCTTTAATATCCTATGAATGAAGGTGTTATTTCATGGGTTCTCTGAGTGAAGACCTTGTTGGTTCATCAAAATACCATTCTTTTACCAACATTTTACTTCACTTTTCACCATATTTCACTTTCCCACAACCTTACATTAAGACCATTTTCATGATTACATATGGGTCTAGACCTATTATTTTCCAAAGAATTCATTTTAGTATTTTGAGTAAGTTTATGATTAAATATTGCAAAAATAACATGTTTTTACTTATATATCAAAGTGGTATGAATTCTATGTGTTAGTTGTGGAGCCTAATTATCTTCCTGACTCAGAGGTCTTGTGTTTTTCCAGCTGTGTTTATACCCCATGAAGGCTCTACACCCCAGAAGTATGTACACTTTTCCACGTGGGGGAGTGCAGAGGGCGGGTACCCCCTCTATGGGGTTCGGGGGCAAGCGGGCCCCCGTCGGGTCTTCGAGGGTAGCATCCCCCTATGGGGGATTGGGGGTGAAGCCCCCAAAGGAAAAATTTCCTTGTAAAAGTATATTGTAATTTCATTGTAAATATGGACCGTTCATTATAAGGTCACAGATCTAACGGTAGAAATTATGTTAGGGTTTTTTTCCCTTGAAGGCAACCCTCTTTTATGAGGGAAATGTATTGCGGCTATGTATGATAGTGAGTATTGTATTCTGAGAGAGGATTATGTGTAAGAAAGAAGAGGAACTTACAACAGATTTTGTTGTAGGTTGTATCCCTTCATTTGCTGGATAATAATAAGGAAGGACCTGGCAATTTCTCTGGTGGACGTAGCCCACACTGGGTGAACCATGCAAATCTGTGTCTCTCTTGTATTTTGTATCTTCTGTGTTTTGTTTCTGCATTTGTTTTATTAATTTATCTGCGGTCCTATTTTTCTAACAACTGGTATCAGAGTGAAAGGTAACTCGCAGGAAAAGAGGGTTCCTAGTTTGAGTGGGAGCAATGTCGGAAGATGGAAAGTTTAGGGTCAAGAAATTTAACGGCCGAAACTACCAGTTATGGGAGATGCAGATGGACAATTATTTATATCAGAAGGATCTATTCCTACCAATGGGCAGAGTAGAAAAGAAGCTGATGACCATGAAGGACGAAGAATGGGAGATTCTTGATAGAAAGGCTCTAGGAACGATACAAATGATCTTGGCAGCGTCGGTGGCTTTCAATATTTCGAAAGAAAAGACAACGAAGGATATGATGGACGCATTGGCTAAACTGTATGAAAAACCCTCGGCATCCAATAAGGTATTTCTAATGAAGAGATTATTTAATATGAAGATGTCAGAATGTGGGTCTGTTGCAAATCATTTAAATGAATTTAATACGGTTACTAATCAACTAAGTTCTGTAAAAGTGGACTTTGATGATGAGGTTAGGGCTCTTCTAATCTTGTGCTCATTGGCAGAAAACTGGAATGGCTTGGTCATGTCTATAATTAAATTTGTCTCTGATTCAAATACTTTAAAATTTGATGATGTTGTTGGTGTTATCCTTAGTGAGGAAATGCTACGGAAAAGCACAGGTGATACATCAGGTAATGCATTGAACATGGAGAACAAGGGAAGACAAAAGGATAAAGGAAAGGGCTCAGGGAACCATGGGAATTCTAGGAAGGTCAGATACAAATCCAGACTTGGAAAGATAGAGTGCTGGAATTGTGGGAAGAAAGGATATATGAAGAAAGACTACAGAGCTCCAAAGAAACAAAGAGATGGACAATAGGAGAGAAATCAGAAAGAAAATGTAACAGGTGATGTGTTACAAGATGCTTTGATTCTTTTTGTAGATAATATTTATTAGTCTTGGGTAGTAGATTCAGGGGCTTCATTTCATGCCACACTCCATAGGAAACATTTTCTGGATTNATATGAAGAAAGACTACAGAGCTCCAAAGAAACAAAGAGATGGACAATAGGAGAGAAATCAGAAAGAAAATGTAACAGGTGATGTGTTACAAGATGCTTTGATTCTTTTTGTAGATAATATTTATTAGTCTTGGGTAGTAGATTCAGGGGCTTCATTTCATTCCACACTCCATAGGAAACATTTTCTGGATTATGTTCAAGGTGATTTTGGACAGGTTCATTTGGGTGATGATGCACCATGCAAAATTGTTGGAATGGGAAAGGTAAAAATAAAGCAATGCAATGGAAACCAATGGTTGTTGAAAGAGGTAAGACATGTTCTAGATTTAAGGAAAAATCTAATTTCAACAGGGCAGTTGGCAAGTGAAGGTTGTATATCCATATTTAGAGATAAGACGTGGAAGGTCATCAAAGGATCATTGGTGATAGAAAAAGGAGAGAAGGTAGGTACATTGTATTTATGTACTAGTAATACTGACTCTTTTATATCTTTAGCTTCTACATGAGTGGATACAGCATGGTGGAATCATAGGCTAGGACACATGAGTGAGAAGGGTATGAAGATCCTTCACAAAAGAAATTTGTTGCCAAATCTTAAACAAATTGATTTGGACTTCTGTGAGCATTGTGTTTATGGAAAACAAAAGAGAGACAGATTTCTCAGAGTCGTAAAAGAAAAGAAGAATGAAAGGTTAGAGCTTGTGCATACATATGTATGGGGACCAGCTCAGGTATCATCTCTTGGTGTCTCTCATTATTATGTTACTTTTATTGATGATGTAACTAGAAAAACTTGGGTTTATTGCATTCGACAAAATATGATGTTTTTTATACTTTTAAGAAATGGAAAGCTTTAGTTGAGAATGAGACAGGAAAAAGTTTGAAGTGTCTCAAATCAGATAATGGAGGTGAATATTGCAACAAGGAGTTTGATGATTACTATTCATACCATGGGATTCGTAGAGAAAATACAGTTCCAAGAACACCACAAGAAAATGGTGTGTCAAAAAGGATGAATAGGACAATCATGGAGCGTGCAAGGAGTATGAGATTGCATGTTGGTTTTCCCTTACAGTTCTCGGTAGATGTTGTAGATGATTTTGTTTACTTAATAAACAGAGGACCTTCAAGATCTTTGGATGGTAGAATTCCAGAGGAGGAATGGACAGGAAAAAAGGTAAACTATTCCCTTTTGAAAACTTTCAGTTGTGAAGCATTTGTCCATATTGATAAAGAAAATAGAACAAAGCTTGAGTCTAAATCCAAGAAGTGTACCTTTATTGGATACAGTGTTAATTATTTTGGTTATCGCTTATGGGATTATGAAAATAACAAAATCATTAGGAGTAGAGATGTCATATTCAATGAGAAGGTCATGTACAAAGATCAGTTGCAGGGAAAGAAACAGGAAGAAGAAAAACAAGAATACATGATGCTTGATGAGATCACTGAAAAAGAAATTCCAAAGGAACCTGAAAGTCAAAATGTACAACAATAGGAGCAACATGTACCTCAAACACCTACAAGTGTTGTTAGAAGATCTACCAGGTTAAGTATACCCCTTGAACGATACTCTCCCTCATTGTGTTATTTATTGTTGACCGATTCTAGTGAACCAGAATGTTATGAAGAGGCAATGCAGGTAGACACCAAAAAGAAGTGGGAGCAAGGCACGAAAGAGGAAATGGATTCCTTAGAAAATAACCAGACTTGGGAATTGGTTCAGTTTCCTGCGGGAAAAAGAGCATTGTAGAATAAATGGGTTTACAAGTTGAAGGAAGAAGATGGAGGAGAAAAGCGGTACAAGGCTAGACTTGTTGTAAAGGGATTTTCACAAAAGAAAGGTATAGATTTNTGGTTCAGTTGCCTGCGGGAAAAAGAGCATTGTAGAATAAATGGGTTTACAAGTTGAAGGAAGAAGATGGAGGAGAAAAGCGGTACAAGGCTAGACTTGTTGTAAAGGGATTTTCACAAAAGAAAGGTATAGATTTTGATGAAATATTTTCTCCTCTTGTTAAAATGACTTCAATTAGAACTATTTTAAGTCTTGTTGAAGTAGAAGATTTTCATCTTGAATAGTTAGATGTAAAAACAACTTTTCTCCATGGGGATTTGGAGGAAGAGATTTATATGTAGTAGCCACAGGGGTATGAGGTCAAAGGGAAGGAGAATTTGGTATGCAGGTTGAAAAAGAGCTTGTATGGCATAAAGCAAGCTCCAAGGTAGTGGTATTTGAAGTTTGACAGGTTTATGACAGAACAGGGTTATAGTAGATGTCATTCTGATCACTGTGTTTATTTTAAAAGGCTAGAAAATGGAAGCTATATTATCTTGCTATTGTATGTAGATGACATGCTTGTTGCAAGGTCTAATATGTAGGATATAAATATTGTCAAGAAGAAATTAGCCAATTCATTTGCGATGAAGGATTTGGGTGCTCCAAAGAAAATCCTTGGCATGAGAATAACAAGAGACAGGGAAAATTGAAAATTGACATTGTCTCAGGGTGAGTACACAGAGAAGGTGTTGGAGAGGTTTAGAATGTAGAATGAAAAACCAATTAGTACACCTTTGGCCAGCCATTTCAAATTAACTAAGGAAATGTGTCCCAATATATAGGAGGAGATAGAACACATGTCCAAGGTCCCTTATCCATTAGCAGTTGGCAACTTGATGTATGCAATGGTTTGCACAAGACTAGATATTGCACATGCAGTGGGAGTTGTGAGCGGGTATATGAACAATCCTGGTAAAGAACATTGGGAGGAAGTAAAGTGGATTCTCAGGTATTTGAGAGGTACTACTACTCATGCATTATGTTTTGGAGGTTCAAACACTTTTCTACAGGGACATGTTGATTCATATATGGTAGGTGATAAAGACAGCAGGAGGAGCACCACAAGGTATGTTTTTACTATAGGTGGAACAACAGTAAGTTGAATTTCAAAACTGCAAAAGGTTGTTGCACTTTCAACAATAGAGGCAGAGTATGTTGTTGCTATAGAGGCTAGTAAAGAGATGATTTGGTTACAAAGGTTTATGGAGGAATTGGGAAAGATGAAGGAGAATAGAAGGTTGTACTATGACAGTGAGAGTGCAATTCATCTTGCAAAGAACTCAGCCTTCCATTCAAAGACTAAGCATATACAGTTGAGGTACCACTTCATATGATCCTCCTTGGAAGATGAACATTTGAAGTTGGAAAAGATACACACTAACCAAAATTCTGCAGATATGTTAACAAAGGGACTAACCAAAGAGAAACTGAGTTCTTACTCAGTTTCAGTTGGTCTTCACGAATGAAGATGAAGATGAGAAATTTTCCAGGTCCAAGAAGGTTCAGATTCCAGCATATATAGTAGCGGTGGAGTTGTTGAGATCAGTCTCCAAGTGGGAGATTGTTGGTTGTGGAGCCTGATTAACTTCTTGACTCAGAGGTCTTGTGTTTTTTTAGTTGTGTTTATACCCCATGAAGACTTTACACCCCATAAGTATGTACACTCTTCCACGCGGGGGAATACCCCCTCTGTGAGGTCTGGGGGGGCTATCCCCCCAGTTGGGGGGTTCGGGGGCGAAGCCCCCGAAGGAAAAATTGCCTTGTAAAATTATATTGTAATTTCATTGTAAATCTGGACCGTTCATTATAAGGTCACAAATCTATCAGTAGAAATTATGTTNCCCCCCAGTTGGGGGGTTCGGGGGCAAAGCCCCCGAAGGAAAAATTGCCTTGTAAAATTATATTGTAATTTCATTGTAAATCTGGACCGTTCATTATAAGGTCACAAATCTATCAGTAGAAATTATGTTAGGGTTTTTTTCCCTAGAAGGCAACCCTCTTTTATGAGGGAAATGTATTGCAGCTATGTATGATGGGGAGTATTGTATTCTGAGAGAGGATTCTATGAGAGAAAGAAGAGGAAGTTACAACGGGTTTTGTTGTAGGTTGTATCCCTTCATTTGTTGGATAATAATAAAGGAAGGACCTGGCAATTTCTCTGGTGGACGTAGCCCACACTGGGTGAACCACATAAATCTGTGTCTCTCTTGTATTGCATATTTTCTGTGTTTTGTTTCCACATTTGTTTTATTTTATTTCTCTGTGGTCCTGTTTTTCTAACACTATGATGTTTACAAGTGTATTTGAAGACTCCAACCAAGTCATTTTTGACCATCAAGTATCAAATTTGAATTTCCTCTTCAACCCCTCGAAGATTTGATGAATATTTGGAGATTCACTCAAATATCTTGGATGGAGAAGAATCATGGAAGAGATATTTGTGGGAAGATTTGTATAGATATTACTTGCTAGGTGTTAGCACATGGTTGTAACCACATGAGACATGTATGGATCTAGGAGAGATTTGTTGATCTGAATTCACTATTAGTTATCTTAGTTTTTTTATAAATAGGAGTGCCTCCTCCATTCCAAGAGGAGGACTTTTGGAGCATGTGTCCTGTTATCGCACAGTTTGTAGGAAAGGATTAGGTAGCTTGAGTCAAGGCTTCAAACTGGCGTAACAGGAGCTTCCCCACCCATTGTCACCTCGATGGGGAGCTCTTTCTATTCTGGGTGGCTAATCCCAAGGGAGACATCCCTAGTAATCTGGGGTTCTGAGAGGGCTTAAGGTTTATAGGATCAAGATAAAGATTCCCTTTCACAGATTACTGCCAAGAAATAGATAGTCAAAGAAGGTATTCCACTGATAAGGGCACCTGTTTGCGAGACAAGACAAATAAAACTAAAATGTGCTGCAGTGGTTAGTACTTCAAAGCATTAATGACTATCTTCAACATAGATATGAGCAATGATTAAATGTAATTATTGACGAAGTCAAATGATTACTAATAAAGGCAAAGGCTTATAAAACTTCTCCAATAAGTACAAACTGATACTTGCATTCAATGTATAAAATTAACCTTATTATATCACAATGCAGTAAATATGCTCATACATCAATATTGTTGTTGCGTCACTATGCAGAATTGGGGTGACGTCATCCCTAGTATCAGGTTAATTTGAAGACAATGAGTGCAACGTTTTGTCAATTAAGCCTATGAAAATAATCAACAACTCAAAGCCTATCAAAAAATGGAGACAATGTCACAACGTTTCATGCCAAACAAGAGATCAAACAAGTATGACGTCACCTATATTGTTGTTGTTCTAGGGTTAGGGTTAGCTAGTCAAAGAGGTGGACGTTTTGACAAATCAACCAACGAAAAAGCTTGAAACCTCTATGGCTATCAAGAGATGAGTCAGCCGCAATTTTTGGTCCAAACACAAGTCTAAAATAGGCAAGACGTCATCATCATTTAGGGTTAATCTAGACGCTAGGGTTAGTTAGGGTTTCAAATAAAGAGAGTTTGAAAGAGTGTTTAAGCACAAATAACCTCAACGTTGTACTTCTAGACTAGTGCCTTGGGTTAATGGAGTCAAATGGAGAAAGGCTTGTGTCTTGGATGGATTTAAACCTAAGGACAAGAAGGTTAGGTTTAATGGTGCTGCTATGGCAGGGCCACCAAATCAAAACCCTAAGGGGAGGAGGCTCATT
>JASDQU010736699.1:0-12666 GCA_032191745.1 Picea mariana | reverse complement strand
CATGGTCAAGAGGGGGGGGGGCATGAATCATGTATTCTATAGTTTCTCTTAGCATCTTTTGTTAGTTTTTCTTTGATTAAAAAAAAAAACCTTGTTTTTATGCTAGTTAGGTCTCTTTCTTTCTTTGCATTGTTTTTCATTTTTATTTGAAAAAGAAAAAGGAATTAGTATAGGATTGTGTTTTCTTATTATCTTGAAATAATTTCAAAAGAAAAATAAGGAAGAAAATCCTTTTATTTTCTCTTTTGTTTCACTCGAAATTTGCATTGTGCATTTTGTATGGAAAGGAGAAAATATTGCATCTTTAGGTTTCAAGGATGGTTCATGTATTTTCTTTCTTGAAACTCTTTTCATTTGAAGGATTAGTGTAAATTTTTCTTTGTCAGTTTTCTTATAAGTTTCATTTTTTAAAGAGGATCAAACAACATCAATTTCACTACCACACCCCTGAGTAATCAAGCCACTAAAATTAATGCTTAATGTTAAAATCAATTAGACCTTTTTGTTTGTAGGGTACACCAACTAGACTAGGATTTAGGGCCTTGGATTAGGTGTGGAGAGAAAACTCTCCAAGGCCACTTAACAAAATTAAAAGTCTGAGTTAAGGAGTGTTAAATTCCATTTTATTAAAATCTATTCGGGACCCCCTTCTAATACAGGGGCTAAACAGAAAGTCGTGTGAGGAAAGGTAGAGGAGATAGCCCCTCCAAAGCCAAATCAAGCGTAGTGGGGATCATATTTGAGGGTCATTCTTGGGATTCTTCTGGATGCATATGACTATGGAGATTCATGGACCTTAAATCCATTCAAGATGCTCAGTTTTCTCCTGGACCATTTGATTTTAGTACCCTTGAAAGGATTCAGACATAATTATCATGCTCATATAATTTGTCCGACTGTCAACTATACCCGCCTGGTGATTGACTGTGAGTTGGAAACTTAGTTGAATTTTTATAGGTACTTACATAAGTGATAGCAGGGGAATACCACAATACCTAAGAAAGACATCAAACCACTCTTCGTAGAGTATATCTGGAGGGTGTTTCCATGTTCAAGTTACACTTGCACTGGTAAGTTGCTCTAGTTTTGGTTGGCATAATTGTTCTTCCTACATTTTACTCGATTTATCTTTAGGGGTTTTTTAGTGGTGTGCTCTATGCTCCTTTATTTTTAAATAGTGTTGGCACAAGGGAAGACCTGGGGTTCAACTCTAACAGTGCACCAACAAGCCCTAACTACTGACCCTTTTAGTAACACCTACAGAGAAGATGCAGTCTCACCTGAAGTAGAAATAGGGGGGTTGCAGGACACAGGTGCCTACAACCAGAGAAAATGCAAGTGGATTCAAAGGAACAACACACAGAGACCTAGTTATTATTTACCTCCTTTAGGCCTACTATGCAAACTATATCTTAGATATAACACAATGATGCAATAACAGAATAAAAGAAAGAAAGTGAACACAACATCAATCACACAGAACAACAAGATATACGTGGTTCACCCTCTCCCTAGGGTTACATCCACGGAACTGTGTTTCTTGATATTATAGGAAAACATGCAGTCTATATGCGCACTTAGCTTACAGATCTCTCTCTCGTTCTCTTCTTTCTCCCCTCCCTGTGCACCCAGCTACAGGGTTGATCTTCACACCCAGCTGCAGATCTTACAATACAATAGTATTCTCACAACACAATACTCTCCTTACACAAAAAAAATAATCACTCGACATCAACAATACAATCCTCTTTGAACTTGGAATGACAAACAACAAACAACCCACCCATCCCAGGTCCTCTAGACCTTTATTATACATTACAATGACAAATGTATAGGTTTCGAAACCCGAGATCCCAAAACCCTAGGTCAACTTGACCCATGTTTTTAGGGCTTCGCCAACCTGTCTTTCCTTCTTTCCCATGAGATGCTCCCATTGGTGGATTTTTCCATTTACTGAGTCATCCACGATCCATCTTCCTTTCTAATCTATCTTCCTTTATCTTCTTGTTCAATGGCTCATTTTCCCTTACTTCGCTCATTTTTTGTTTCTTTGACTGCTTCAACCCAATCTCAGTCAATGTGATTTCCGTGCAGTTCGTACTTCGTCTTTATTTCTTAATCTTCACTTTCTTCCATAACCAGTGGCCAACAGGCCCCCAACACTCACCTGTGACTCGTCTCGATGCACTACAAGTCTGAAACTTCTATTTACTTCTTCTTCAAACTGCATAGAGCAGCATGTGCTCTTTGTTTTGTTCCTCCCTTCCTTGTGCAAACTCTCTTTTCTATGTCTAGTACCCAGTTTCAACTGCACCTGGTACCTAGACCCTTCTTCTTATGCTTTTACTGAGAGTTGTGAGGAAGCTAGTTGTCGTAGTACAATTTTAGTTGGCTCCCATTTACCAAACCTTCATTCCTTTCTCCCTTCAAAGTCTTCAACTGCGTAGCTCCTCCTTCTATAACATAGGCAACCTCATATGGCCCAAGCCAATGTGTCCTCAACTTCCCTAGATGCTTCATGAACTTGTTGTCATATACCAATACCAAATCTCCTAGCTTAAATGCTTTCTTCTTGATATATCTATCGTGATATGCCTTTTCTTGTTCCTTCTGTACCTGCTAGTGAAATCCTGCAATGAATCTGTCTTCTTCCAGTTCGACCAACTGCGCAAGTCTGTCTTCCATAGTGCCTGTGTCATCCATATCTATGAATGTTGCAATTCTTAGACTAGGAACCAAATATTCCATAGGTACGAATGCTTCTAGGCCATAAACCAAATTAAAGGGATTCTGCATTGTCAACTTCTTGCAAGTGGTTCTGTAGGCCCATAATACTGCCGGTACACTCAAATCCCATTCATCCATGTTTACACTGCAAATATCCATCAATGCTATCTCCAACATCTTATTGAAAGCTTTGACTATGCCATTCTCTTGTGGGTGGTAAGGTGTTCTCTTCTAATGGTGAACTTCAAATTCCTTAGTCAAGGCTTCAATAGTCTTATTAATAAAATGTGTACCTTGATCGCTCATAAGGATCTTTGGGCATCCAAATCTGGTTATGATATCATCAAATATGAATCATGGAGCTATAGTTTCACTACACTCCTTGACTGGTCTTGGTTCTACCCATCTAGTCAAATATTATTTCGTAGTGATGATGTATCTCGCTCCTGTGCACTTCCCGGGTGGGTTGATAGGTCCCAAAAAATAAATAGCTCATTTATAAAATGGTTGTAAAGTTAGTTGAGGTGCTAAAGGAATCTCATCTCTTTTGGAAGGTTTCCCAACTCTTTGGCATACATCGCAGGCTTTGTAGTATTCCTTAGCATCTTTGTGTAAAGTGTGCCCCCAAAGTCTAGCTCTAAGAACCTTATGCATTGTTTCTTTTCCTGCATCATGTCCTCCTGTGATGCCTTCATGTTCTTATACTAGAATTAGTGGTCTTTCTGCCTCCATAATGCATCTCCTCAAAATCTCATCAGGTCCCATCTTATAAATTTATCCAACTATAAGTGAAAAATATGCAGCACAAACTACCGATTGTTTCTTATGAATGATTGTATATTTGCGAGGTACCATTCCTGTTGACAGGAACTGAACTATCTTGTCGAAGTGATCATCAAAATTTATGATGGCCAGAAACTGTGCATCTGGTAGTGTATCCTCCAAAATGGTAGGTTCCTCTCCATGTTCTAACCTAGACAAGAGGTCAGGTCCCTTGTTCATTCTTCCTATCTTGACCACAATATCAAAATCATATTCCTGGAATAACAGTAGCCATCTTCATATTATTTGCCCCAACACTGGTTTGTTGACTAGGTATTTTAACACAGAGTGATCTTAAAATTTCTTCCCAATAAGCAATGTCAAAAATTCTGTAGCGTGTACACCATGGCTAAACCTTCTCTCTCAGTGGTAATGTAATTTATCTCAGCTGTAGATATCGTTTTGCTAGCAAATGATAATGGATGGTCAATATCTCCTGCTCCTGGTTGTGCTAACATTGCTCCTAATGCAATATATGATGCATCAACGTGCACATGGAATTCCTTACTCCAATATGGGAAAACCAGAATAGGCACAGTTACCATTTTCTGTTTCAGTGTGTCGAAGCTTTGCTGACATTCCTCTGATCATTGGACTTGACAATATTTCTTTAAAATATTCTCCATGGGTGTTGTTATTTTTGCATAGCCCTTGATGAACTTTCTTTAGTATCTCGTATGTCCCAACGCAGTGCGCAACTGTCTAACAGAAGTAGGGGGAGGTAAATCAACAATGATGGCAATCTTGGAAGGATCTACCAACAACCCATGCTTACACACAATATGGCCTAGAAACACCCCAAAGGGTGAAAAGAAGATACACTTCTTCAGGTTTAGGGAAATCTAACATTGCCTTCACTTATCCAACATTAGTCTTAAACATTCAATATGATTTTGCAATAGGATAAAAACAGTCCAATCATCAAAATATGCTTCCAAAAATTTATGTAAAAATTCCTTGAATGCTTCAACCACCACCCTAAAAAAGATGGTTGGTGCATTATTCAGTCCAAAAGGCATCACTATGTACTGTTAGGATCCCCATTCTATTGCAAATGTGGTCCTATGGTGATCTTCCTTAGTAATCTTGATCTGGTGATAACATGAAAATACATCTGTGAAGGAGTAAACTTCATGTCCTCCCACATTATCCAACACTTCGTCAGTAAACGGTGTAGGGAATAAATCATGTAAACATGCATCACTCAGTTTCCTCAAGTCTACACAGATTTTGATCTCTCGTGTCTTCTTATATTGGACCACTATAGGGCTAATCTATTTTGACTCTTCAACAGGTTCTATGATTCCTGCTTCAAACATTCTATCTAATTTAATCTTGACTTTATGTTTGTACTTGGGATTCAATCTGTAGGGTCTTTGCTTGAATGGCCTTGCATATGGTTTCAAGAGGATCTCCCTTTCTCCCATGGGCCCTTTAATGCCCTTCATATTGGTAAACTTGGTTGGAAACAAGTACTGATGTTCATGCAGTAGTTTTGTGATCTTATCAATAGTGGCATCATCCTAATAATCTCCAACGTTTGTGAGCTTAGGTGCCTGCTCTGTTCCAATATTAACTTTCTTGATTTTGATTGGTTGTCCAATGAAAGGTAGTTCAACTCCTGGTCCTTCTATGTCTCGTTGTCCTTCAGTTTCTGTGATGTTCACATTCCTAGTATCATTGTCTTCATCAACATTAATATTGTAACAGCCTTGCAATTTATGAAGAGGTACAGTCCATTCATCCTCTTCTTGCTCAATGAGGAGGTTAGGTGCCTCCTCAAATACTTTATGTCTTACAACTTGTAGAGCTTTATCTACTGAGGGGTACTAACGTTCAAATAAAAATGTAGCTACAAATTTATGATTCATACCGTACCGATCTGCAGTGGTGAGGCACAGTTCTTCTTGAAGATACCAATTGATAGGCATTGTGTCCAAGGTGTTAATGAAATTATGCACCCACTGATCTTGAGGAATGTTGCTCCAAGCCTCCTCACAACTTCGCACATGGTCCTTCGGACAACTCTAACCTATGTATCTAACTTCGCACCCATTAACCTTTTTTGAAAAGCGTATTGTCATCAAAGTGCAACATTGCAACCATTCTGAGATGTTATTCTTGTGTGTTCCCCATCATCTTGCTGGAGTTGCTTTTAAATATTCATCTAGTGCCAACAGTTGTTGTTGTACTGGTACAATTTATTCAAATTCTGACAAGAATGTTTCTAAATGATTTAAACCATCAAATGTGGGTAGATTTCTTACTTCTGTGCCAATCCAACGAACTTCCCTGGTCAATCTAGCACACCTTCTTGTAGAAACTTCATACATTTTGTTATTCCAGTTCTCTAGTGCTTCTTCCAAATCTTATGAGCATGCGTTGTCACTTCGCCAGCTTAAATTACCATCTGTTGTAGGATTAATGTAATTGTGTTGTCTTGTTGTCAATTTATATATGTTTTCTAGTTCATAAGAACAATCTTCTTCTCTGATGGGTTGTAACACCCTGTTTCCCCCAGCTTGTAAATATAACTGGACTGGCCAAGAACTATGGAAAACTCATAAATGTGAATATGTGATGTAAATGGACCTTGAGGAAAAGGTCAATAAATGTGAATGACATTTTGAATTTATTGCAGGACTGCTGAGAGGGGATGTGCAGAAAAAGAGACCACGATGGCAGTGGAAGGAACCTGAAAAGGTGGTGTTAACTTCCACCGAGAATTAATACCATATTTGGACTCCACTGACCCGGAGAACCAAAAGTGGCTCACTGGCCCTGAATTTAATGCCTTGCAGGCTGGTAGGTTGATGGCTTGATGAGGGATGGGGAGGTGAACCGCATATCCGTAGAGCCATCATGAATGACCAGCGCGAGGGTAATCATGCCACACGCAACCTCGTGAGAGGATAAGGTGTATGGAAGAAGTGATTGAGAGGGCAGACGTAAGGGGAACTCTGGATTTACGCAGAGTGAGTGATAGCAGAGAGGAAGGATTGCAACGTTCGCTCCTAGTCACTCGCAGACAGAGAGACGCAGTCTCAGAGAATTGTGGTCTCAACTTAGGGGTGGCTAGTGGTAAATCTACCGGGAGTCGCTACGCTTATGGTTGGGTGGAAACGAGCACCCCTATCAGTAGTCGCACCCATTTCTGGTGTTATTTCTGATAAGTGTTTTACATATTGCATCTTGAATTTCATAGAATGATATATATACATATATGTATATGCTCATGGAACTATGAAATTGTGAATGATTTTTTTGTAAGAATGTTTGTGCAGTGTTTGATAAGAATGAATAGATATATGCTCATGACGGGGGAAACCATGCATGACGTACGTCGATAAAGGAATCTAATTATGCCTAGGTTGAACTAAGTTAGGCTTCCGGCCCGTTCTCAAGAGGTTGTTTTCCCTTACTCGTCTCCAGGGATGCCCCAGAATAGATCTCGTCACGGAGACTCTCCCTCCTTAGAAAGGTTCACCAAGAACCCAGAAAAAGGACTTCAACATGCAAGTCTTAATAACTTGTATGAGGAGGAACGACCCTTTTAAGATTACGAAGTAGAAGCATAGTGATAAGTAACGAATCAACAGATGAGATCTTTTCGGAAGACCCATGGTCATTCATGACCATCAGATTGACGAAAGTAGTAAGAGAATTACACCTCTTGCCCTTTTTCCTCTATCTTCGTGAATAGCGAGGAAATCGGGATCGTAGGTCCCCTAAGGTCCATGAGAACATTTGGACCGTTGATCCTTCCACACCTACGAAGTAGTGGAAGAATGCCTAAGGTGGGACAATCTGAGCCGTTGGATCTCATTCAGGAATCCCGTCAACCGTTGGATCTCATTCAGGAATATCGTTGGCCGTTGGATCGGGTTAAGATGCTTAGAGTTTAGTCTCGATAGTGTGCACAGGAAGGACGGATCTAGACTGTTAGATCTTGGACCAATTACCCGTCAGCCATTGGATCGGACTGGAGCCATCCGAGGGTACCATCGGGATCCCAGCCATCATCATATCTGGATTCTCGAGAACAAGAAAATCAAAACACTTCAAGCCTCTAAAACATGAGGAGTGATCTGAACCGTCCATCCACTTGGGACACGTGTCAGAGATCTGTAAGGAGTCGGAGTCTGGCATTTCACGAGTCCTAGGGACGAGGCATCCAGGACATCAAAAGTCTCGAAATGTCAGGAAGATCTAGACCGTCCGTTTGAGGACACACGTGGCGGAGATCGAGGTATACTATCGGGATTTGGGATATCGACACTCCCGTGGACAGGAGTTCGGGGAAGTCCAAAGTGAAAACCTCAGAAAGATTTGAACTGTCCATTTGGGGAGATAGATGTTAGAAATCCATAGAGAGTCAGGATATTTGGCATTGGGAAATCGAGGTTCCTGGGGCCGTAAGAATTGGGACATCGCAAGTCTCGAAAACCTGGAGATATCGAGACCATCCATCAGAAGAGGACGTGTGGCAGCCATCGGCGCCGACGGGGAAGGTCCTAACAGGAAGCTGTTGATCGTCATTTGTGTCATCGGGATATCGGGAATCCTGATGACAATTTATTTATGCATTTTGGAATCGCGACGCTCGAAACCCCGATGAGTGGGAGCTAGCTGTCATCATAACGGGAAGCCGGGATTCGAAGCATCAGGAATCCCGTGAGCCCATACATTTTGGCATTGAAAACCTCGTAGCCCCGATGAGGGATAAGACTACAGTCATGGGGATCGCGGTAATGTGAGCTAGGAGCCTAGCTAGGAGAGCTAGCGCGAAAAAGGGCGCGTCGGGATTCGGGGAATTGCGATTTCTGGGGACGTTTGCATTTCGACGTTCGAAAGTCCGAAACCCCGATGGGGGGACAAGGTTGCGGTCTCGTGAGATAGAGGTCACATGGACTAAAGACTTAGCCTGGGAGGCTAAGGCAATAGAGGAGTGTATCGAGATTCGGGGATCGGTGAACCAAATTGTTGGGACATCACGAGTGTCCAAACCCCGATGAGGAGGTATGGCTGCGGTCACATAGAGGGAGGTCATATGGACCCAAAAGACTAGCCCAAGGGGACTAGTGGAAGTTGGAACGTGTTAGGAATCGGAGAATCGAGGGCGTAGTAACCCCCGACATTAGAAAGGACAAAACCTCGAAACCCTGAAGTTGTCATCAGGAAAATACCATGGTAGGTGTAGAAAGCCGTATAGGTGAATGAAAGACCCGTTGCTCAGAGTTGGCATGTCGTTGATGCAAGCTTCGGGGATTCTCATTCTAGAGAACTAAACAAAAAAGTTGATTCAGGTAGTGGGTATGTTACAAAGTGGTATCAGAGCATGGTTACAACACTCGGCCTGATTGGGCTCATGTACGAGTCGCGCATAAACTTCGTTCGAAGCACTCCTATGAGGAGTAATCCCCTGACTTAACTCTCTTGTCCAGGATTAAAAAACTTGGAAAATGAGAACCTGACTATGTATGCATGTGAAAGAGTTATGAATTTATGCGTAAATTATAAAAATGAATTTAACTCTTGACTAATAGCCAGCATTTGTCTTTTCACTCAAGCGGACGATCAACTGCGGGAATCTACAGACGTAGAGTATGGTGACTCACCAAGAGGTGGGATAAATCTCCCACAACAGAGATGAAGAGTCTGATGAAAGAAGAGCAGTAGGAACCCCTCCAGACCTAGCTGAGACTGTGAGGAGTCTCATGGTCGAATTGGAAAGCTGCAAGGCCGATAATGAAAGGATGATGAAAGAACAAGAAAAGCAAACCGAAATTAATGCAGTTCTACTGCAGAGCTTATCCGACCTACAACGACAAATGCATCATGAACCTGAGATGCAGAATCATGGTCGTGTCAGAGGTCACACTGAGAGAAGCACATCCAGAAAGGTCCACCCCAGAGGTAAAGGACCAATGTCAGACGATTCCACTGAGAAGGAAGCCAGTGATTTAGAAGGCTCTTCCCAAAGCAGGACCAGTTCCTATTCTCGTAGAAGACAGAAGAAGCAAAAGACTTCCAAGAGTCATAAATTTGAAGAATTTAGGAAGGCCAAACCTCCCTCCTTCGACAGTGAGATAAAGAAGGGAGAGGAAGTCTAGGCCTGGCTACTTGGGCTGAAGAAATATTTCAGAGTCCATGATTTTTTAGAGAACTTTAAGGCCCAAGTGGCCACTTTCAATCTGAACGGAAAGGCTTCCATCTAGTGGGAAGACCTTAAGAATATGAAAGGGGTCCGCGAGGAGGACCTGTCTTGGAAATGGTTTGAGAAGTACTTCCGGAAGAAGTATTTGTCGGAAAGGTATTTCGACGAGAAGGCTAAAGAGTTTTATGAACTAAAACTGGGACAACTTACTATGGAGGAGTATGTCAACAAATTCCTCGACTTACTGAGATATGTACCCTACATCAAAGAAGAGAAGGCGAAGGCACAATGCTTCATCAGTGGGCTACCCAAAGAATACCGGAACCGAATTGAATTTGACGAGCCAAAGACCTTAGAAGACACTATACAAAAGGCAACATATTGTCATGAACAATATGGACATTAGGCAGAGTCTCGTGGAGACTGGAAACAGAAGAATGGTTCAAGATTTCAGAAGAAGGGGAGAAAATCCTTAGGATCGAAAAACTCCAAGAAGAACCACAGAATGAACTTTCCAACCCGGAGTGTACTCCAGTAGAACTTTCCCTCGGTGGACGAAAATAAAACTTATGTACCTANTCTGAAGAGATTGTCCACACCGACAACAGAATAGTCGAAAAGTCTATAACCTTTAGGAAGCTACCACAGTCAATGATGTGGCAAGGAGTGTGCCACAGATTTATGCAGCCTTGGATAATAACCAAGCTGACCACCAATATTCAGTGGTGGAAATAGAAGGTATGATTTTCAACCATCTAGTATCTGTTTTGATTGACCCTGGTTCAAATTTGAGTTATATAGACCTAGAGCTGTTGATAAGTGTAAACTACATCCACAGAAGAAAACTAAACCATGGTTGGTACAGTTAGCCACTGGCACCAAAAGAAAGGTAGTAGAGGTCATACCAGCCTGCCAATTAATGTTGGGTGAAATCCCCACCCAAGCAACCCTTAATGTATTACCCCTGGGATCATACGACCTGTTGATTGGTATGGACTGGTTGGCCGCCCATAAAGCCAAATTGGATTGTTACCATAAAACCTTAGAATGTATGAGCAAAGAAGGAAGAAGGATAACCCTCCAAGGGATCCGAAACCTGGTCTCAGTGAGACAAATATCAGCCCTGAAAATGAGAAAGTATTGCCAAAATGGATGTCCCCTATATGCAATACAGGTACTGAAAACAATCGAAGGCGCTAAACCAAGCCCCGATGATCACCCTATCCTGAGAGAATATAGAGATGTATTTTCGGAAGAGGTACCGGGTCTACCTCCGAGAAGAGACATTGACTTCTCAATAGAACTCACACCAGGAGCGGTTTCGGTGTCTAGAACACCCTACCGGATAAGCACACCTGAGTTAGTTGAACTCAAATTGCAATTGAAAGAAATGATGGACAAGGGCTATATTTGACCCAGCGTGTCCCCATGGGGGGCGCCGGTCCTGTTTGTGAAAAAGAAGGATGGCACCCTTAGACTGTGCATAGATTGCAGACAACTTAATAAAGTAACCATAAAGAACAAATACCCCTTGCCCAGGATCGATGATCTATTTGATCAGTTGGGAGGTGCATCTGTTTTCTCCAAGATTGACTTGAGGTCAGGATACCATCAAGTCTGAATTAAGGGTGAAGACATCCATAAAACTACTTTCTGGACACGGTATGGTCACTATGAGTTTGTGGTAGTGCCATTTGGGTTAACCAATGCCCCTGCCACTTTCATGTGCTTAATGAACAATGTACTCAGTAAATTTTTAGATAAATTTGTACTAGTCTTTATTGATGACATTTTAATCTACTCTAAGAATAGAGAAGAACATGAGGAGCATCTTAGACTTGTGCTGCAAGTGCTAAGAGAGCATCAACTCTATGCTAAATTCAGTAAATGTGACTTCTTTCAGAAGCAAATACACTACTTGGGACATGTTCTATCCAAGGAAGGGGTAGCAGTAGATCCTGACAAGATCAGGTCTATCATGGAATTTCCTACCCCAAAGGATGTCTCAGACATCAGATCCTTTATGGGATTGGCGGGATACTATAGGAGATTTATAAAATATTTCTCCAAGATTGGTTGTCTGATCACTGCCCTCCAAAAGAAGGGAACAAAATTCTTGTGGACATAGCAATGTGAAGAAAGATTTCAAACCTTGAAACATTTACTAACCTATGCACCCGTGTTGAAAATTGTTGATCTAGAAGCTGACTTCCTTGTGTGCACAGACACCTGTAAAGAAGGGCTCGGAGGAGTCCTTATGCAGGGAGGAAAGGTGATCTTCTATGAATCCCGAAAATTGAATGAACATGAGGTCAACTATGTGACTCATGATCTAGAACTGGCTTCCATAGTGTATGCCTTAAAAATGTGGAGGCATTACCTCTTGGGAAGAAAATTTGTGCTTATGACAGATCAATGTGGATTACGGTATTTGTTCGACCAACCAAAGCTTAATGCTAGACAAGCTCAATGGATGGCCCTCCTTAGCGAATTTGATTTTGAAATCAAACACATTAAAGGAAAAGAGAATAGGGTGGTCGATGCCCTCAGCAGAAGCATGAGAACGATTCACCTGGCAGCAGTGAGTACCTGCGAGATAGATGTCAAGAACAGAGTCAAGAAGGCATAAGAAACAGATCCCTTAATTTGAAATGTGACCCTGTACCTCCAGCAAGAACCCACTGGAGTAAAATATGAAGGCTATCAGATGACCGAACGAGGCCTGCTCACTTACAAAGATAGACTGTACATTCCCAATTGTGACGACTTGAAGAGGTTCATCATGGATGAACTACACAAAAGACCCTACACTGACCACCCAGGATACCAGAAAATGATTACTGCCACCCAGAAACAATTTTATTGGCCTGGCTTGAAGAGGGACATAGCCAAATATTTGGCCCAATGCATAGAATGCCAACAGGTTAAAACAGAACATCGACACCTAGCAGGACTACTAC
>JASDQU010736698.1:403006-421391 GCA_032191745.1 Picea mariana | reverse complement strand
AATAAAACGTGGGAAAGCATTTCGTCCAAATTGCCAATTGGCATCACTGTTAACAGGCAGGTACGATGATGATGATCCTTACTTTTGTTCAACTAATAATTATTTCCATGATTTGTAGTTGGAGAAGGGAAAACTTTGCTTGCCCCAAAATATTTTGGGTGACCAATACTTTCACTCGTCCCAAGGATGCTATCTGGAGCTCTAAGGAACGCATCTCATCGTTATTTGAGAAAACTAATAATTAAAATAAAACTTGTAGGTTTTCGAGTCTCCAAAATAATTGGATGGTCATCGGGAAAAAATTATTGAGTGCAATAATTGATATAAAAGTGAATATTTGAAATTATTAGTTGTGTTGGGTTTTGAAATCGAATCCATCTCTCGATAACAGTTTTGGTAAGTGTTATAAGCGTTTTCCTTAAATTTTGTGACGGTTGACTCTGATGTCTCATCATATTTGACGAGTAAATTCTTTGGTCTCAAATTCCATTCTCGCTTGGCGATGGATCATGGAGCAATGTAAAACGTAAGAGTGGAAGGTTGTTAAAAAAATTAAGTACAAGAATATACGAAAATCGTTCATTAATTAAATTTTGGAGTGATATCATTTGACTATCCATTTTTGTTAAATTTATTTTGTTAATCAAAATTTTTAAAATTATTATTTTTATAATATTAAAAATTATCAAATTTTAGTTTTGTAATATAACTTAAAATAAGTCAAATTTCTTTTAATCTGATTGATTGAGAAGAAATCCAAAAAAAATTAATCATATTAGAGGTTGGTGTAGCTTAGGTATTATCCTCAAATGATTTTACTAAGCATTATGTTATATTTGTTGATGGATTAAATTTAATCTAAATGATCTAATTTTTATATTATATAGTTATTATTAACATAAAAATCAACATATATATTTTTATTTTTTAATATTTTTATAAATTCTTATTAATATATAATTGTCAAACTAGTGACTATTAAAGTACATAGAATGAATAATAATAATAATAATCTATTTAGATATACATACCCTACTCCCATGTGGATTTGAATTTGTGACCTCTTAAAGAGGAAGCACACTTTCTTAACCATTAGACTAAATGTGTAATGAATTGGTTCTTTTCAAACTACTTAAATAATGGTAAGAGAAACTCACAGTTTTTACTTGAAATGGGGTAATAATCATTTTTTGTTTTATGAAAGTGCACATATCATTTTTTATTTTATGAAAGTGCACATATCTAATTGGATTATGGCTGTTATGATCTTTGTTATAATCTTATAAACCAAATTACAAAATGCAATTGGTCTAAACTCTCCAAAAAAATCAAGTTTATCACTCTTAGGCATAAGGGCTACAAAGGTAGCATTTAAAGCCCCTGACACCCTACCCTTCCTCTTGGACTCTTCCACCATTCCTAAGATGTCTTTACCCAAAAGATAAAAAAAAACAAGGAAGAACTCCACCGAGTAACAGGCTCAACCAATTTTAACCCTTCTTCTAAAAAGAATATCCTCAAGTAGTTCTTTAATACTGCAAGTTGATCAGAAATTGTAATATTACCCTGTACCTGGAATACTTTCTGGAAGTAAGAGGCCGCTTCCTTTTGTAAATCTATAGTCTTGTTAATAACATAACCATCCTCTTTTATAATATCCCAGATAGTATTATTCAGCTTTGGAAAATTAGCTTAGGTATGAAAAAACTTTGTATTCCTATCACCCACTGCGAACCATCTGAGCCTCCAGGTCACCTTTTGCTTCTTTAATAAAAATGATTTTCTTTTTCCTGTCTTCCATTGTGACCTTTAAATCCGAAAACATGAGCATTATATATATATAAAAGAAATAATAATTGCTAAAAGATAAATAATATATATATAATTGAAAATTCTATTAACTACATTGGGATGATTTTTTTCCGAAAGATAAAATCTTGAAAGGTTCTACTTTCTCACTTTCGAGATTATTCCTCTCATTTTACCATCCAATGAGATTGTTCATCAAACTCAGTCATGCAATTACATAATTATTTATATTTTTTCTTTAAACCATTTCTTACAGGTAGGCAACTTTCTTCCACATTATTTGGACCCTGCAGAGAAGTCGGTTCTCATTATTGTAGATCTGTCTTCGCATTTATGTCGATTATTATTACACGTAACCAGAATTAGAATTTTTACCATTTTCTGCAATTATTCTGAGATTTTGCTGTCCTCTCTTTACCGGGCGGGCAATGGAGACACAGTACCGAAACGTATTGAAATTTTCTATATTTTTTCAAATAACAATTATACGGAATGTGAAACCGTTTTTCCACGTTCGGTTCTATGTGAAGCGCGTGAAAGTATTGCACCCAACATAAAATGATTACCGAATCACTATTTGAGTTGACATAAAGGAGTGAGGATGTGACCGTTGATACTGAACAGTGAGCAACAGTAGTATCAGAAATTCTACGACTTTGAAGCGTTAGATAGTGCAGATTGAAATTCTAGGACTGTGAAGCGTTTACATGATAATGATGCCACTGGTGAAGACAGCCTAGCCGACCCTTCCCACTGGGCAGCGCGATAAAGAAATAGTGTAGGTGAAGTAGCTTTAACTTTTCACAGCAATCCTCGGCCATCGGGACCATCTCGCTTCTGTCTGTCCGTATATGCTTATGCTTATCCTTACGAAATGTAGCGATAATCAGAATAAATGCACTGATAATATGAGCGTTCAGTACCACGGGCGCTGATGAAGATTCCGGATTTGCAGGTCCCTGGAACATGTTAGATGTTCAGTGAATATTAATCCCCGCTCTTTCAAGAACAACAAAGTGAGAACCCATATATGCCACTATACGCCACAGTTAAAATTCTCTCTCACTGCATTTTGGGGGCAAATTAAACACAGAAATCTTCATCCAAATCGCAACAGACAACTTCTCAACATTATTCTATTTGTTTATGTTCGAAAAATCAAAATTATAATACTTCTTTCTGGTAAGTCATATAAGAGAATTTCCATTTGAGAATTCTATTAACTAATATTTTGAATAAATGGATTAATATCATTTATCTCTGGTACACTAATTACTAATTTGGTATTTAGCTTAGTTTTAATCTTAAAATTAGACTATTATTATTATTATTATCAATATTACTTGGACTGTCATGAATTTTTCATATTTTTCTAAGAAGTGGCACTAAAAATATTTTGATTTTCTTTTTCTATTTTGAAACTATTATTATTATTATCAATATTAGTTGGAGTTCCCATGAATTTTTCATGATTTTTTAGAGAGTGACACTAAAAATATTTTGGGAAAAGAATCCCACCTACCATAAAAGCATCCCCACCTGTCCAGATTGTTGATGTTTTGGCAGCATTACATTAAAGTATAAAGTATAAATAAAAAGTATATTTATATTATATGTATAATATAATATAAAGTATAAATATATTTATTATCTAATGGACTCATCGTTTATGGATGGTCACCATATGTTCTTTATATATATAACACTCATCATAGTAATAAGATATTCATTCACATACAATATCATCTCTCATGAAAAATCAATATGGTATGAGAGCTAGAGGCTTGGGAGTGTTAAATTTATGGGGTTGTTGCAATCTCTATGAACAACAAATTATGGTGGGCAGTAATTTCTAGTAAAAATGTCTAATTACCTTTGGGTAGTTATGGGATGTATTTTCCAACTATTTATAAGAAAGAAAATTTAATTTAATTTTCAAAGCTTTGGGTCAATATAATATTATTATAAAAGACAATAGACACATATTTTTTATCTCTCACATGTGTGAAGTGATGTAAGGAAGAGACCGAAGTTTCTAAGTAGTTGAAATTTTATGAGTGTAATTACTTAGTGATGTTCTAGAGTTTAATAAAGTAATATCGTTGGAAGTAATTACCACTTGAGAAAAATTGTGCTTGTCTAATTTAACACTAGAAATCAACATGGTTAGCCGTATGACATTGAGTATATGATATATGTGTGTTGGTCATAGTAGAAGACATATCATTTCGAGGGTCACTATATATAGTTGTGCACAAGATAAATTGATCTCCTCTAGAAGATGCTTTTTGTTGTTCTTGTTTCTTGTTCTGGGAATGTCACATGTAATAGCTATGAGAAGGAGCCATAATGACAGTCGCAGGAAGCAACGTGAAACAAGACTATCTAGACATAGAGTTGTGCACATCCATGTAATGAAGAAGAAGAGGAAGTCAGCACATGCAGAGGGAGAAGATGACTTTGAAGACCATATAGTTTCAGAGGGAGTGATGGCTTTAGATGTTTTCTGCAGGAAACTTGATAGTTTCGTGATGACATGATGTAGCTACTAGAGAGCTACCCACCAACCCTGGATGCATTCTGTGAAGTCACTATGGATTTCCTGTGATATATAGATTCGTGTGTCCGACAGTCAATGATCATGAGGTCGTGTGGATGGTGATAGTGTTAGAGTTTGTGCCGGTTATAATACCTTCCTCCTTAAGAGGGAGTGTTGAAATTTTATGTAATTTTGGAAGTTATTCTTAAGTGTAAGAGAAAAACTGGTTGTTGAGTTTGAGATGAAAGATATTTGGATGATGCATTACTTTTTGGGTCCCAAGGTATGCTAGAGACAGGATGAGATCTTTCTAAATCAAGCGAAGTATATAGTAGAAATCATGAAGAGGTTCTGGATGTTGCATTGCAAGGCAATGACTACACTTATGGTATCAAATCTGAAGTTGCTACAGGATACGACTTCAAAGACTGTGGATGTCACTTTATACAGGGATATGGTGGGTTCATTGATGAACTTAACGAACACAAGACTGGATATATGTTTTGTTGTGAACACCCTGAGTCAATATATGGAGTAGCCTAGGTAGGTTCATTTGGTCGCAGCAAAACATGTGATGAGGTACATATTGAGCACTCTACACACTCTAAAAGAATTTGCGAAATTTATTTCTTTTTGGGTACCACTTATCATTTTTTAATCAAAGTTAGTGTCATGGGATGGATGGATTTATATGTTGTTATTGAGAGAGTTTAATAAAGTAATATCGTTGGAAGTAATTACCACTTGAAAAAAATTGTGCTTGTCTAATTTAACACTAGAAAATCAACATGGTTAGCCATATGACATTGAGTATATGATGTATGTGTGTTGGTCATAGTAGAAGACATATCATTTCGAGGGTCACTGTATATATTTGTGTACAAGATAAATTGATCTTCTCTAGGAGATGCTTTTTGTTGTTCTTGTTTCTTGTTCTGGGAATGTCATAGGTAATAGCTATGAGAAGGAGCCATAATGACAGTCACAGGAAGCAACGTGAAGCAAGACTATCCAGACATAGAGTTGTGCGCATCCATGTAATGAAGAAGAAGAGAAGGTCAGCACATGCAGAGGGAGAAGATGACTTCAAAGACCATATAGCCTCAGAGGGAGTGATGGCTTCATATGTTTTCTGCGGGAAACTTGATAGTTTCATGATGACATGATGTAGCTATTAGAGAGCTACCCACCGACCCTGGATGCATTCTGTGAAGTCACTATGGATTTTCTGTGATGTATAGATTCGTGTGTCCGACAGTCAATGATCATGAGCTCGTGTGGATGGTGATAGTGTTAGAGTTTGTGCCGGTTATAATACCTTCCTTCTTAAGAGGGAGTGTTGAGATTTTATGTAATTTTGGAAGTTATTCTTAAGTGTAAGAGAAAAACTGGTTGTTGAGTTTGAGATGAAAGATATTTGGATGATGCATTACTTTTTGGGTCCCAAGGGATGGTAGAGACAGGATGAGATCTTTCTAAATCAAGCGAAGTATACAGTAGAAATCATGAAGAGGTTATGGATGTTGGATTGCAAGGCAATGACTACACTTATGGTATCAAATCTGAAGTTGCTACATGATACAACTTCAGAGACTGAGTATTGCGTATTGCTATCGGTTATTCTTGTTTGGTTTGAACTTATTGACGGATTGATTTTTATTTTTTTTAAGTAACATGGCATGAAGGGCCTAAAATATACATAGTTTAAACTTTTTCAATGGTCGTTGATCGACAAATTCTATTCTATAGTACAATTCTTTAAAATTGCCGATACATTTTCAGCATTGGCGAGATCCATGATATAAATCAAAAATAAAGACAACCATAACAAATTGTTGATTGCCGATACATTTTCGGCATCGACGGACTCCGAGGGACGAAACTGTGAAACATTAACCGTCACAAATCATCGATCGTCGATACATCGTCAGCATCGACAAGATAGGACGTTGTAGCCAGGGATGTATGTCTAAAGGAAAATCCGAAATTGAAAATAAACGATCCTCATGGCCCTCCTGCCTCATTTTCCCTATACCTTCTTGAAAATCATTCCCTTCTGGTTGGTTGAGTCGATTTCGCATTACTAAATGACTTGGTTTTTCATCATTATCTTTCTTGATTGATTCTTTGTGCAAATTGTTTCTGTTTTCTTGAAGGATAATTGCATGTTGTGATTTGGTTCGAAATATGTGTCATCATGTTTGCCATTGATTGAGCATGCAGTAGATCCACTAAGTCTTTTGTGTGCGCAGGAGACATCCGGGACCACCAAGTCCTTTGTATGCGCAGTAAGCTTCCGTAGGAAAGACACAGTAATTCGAAGCAGTCCATTTCGGGCTTAGATTTCAAGACAAACAGACACAGGTCAAATCTTCAACGATGGAGATCTAACAGTCGATGCAGATCAATGACTCTCATGCATGCAGAGTCTCAAACTCGCATGATTTTTAATCACAGAGTTACACAAACTTCACTCCACGACTTCGACGCCAAAACATCCGATATCATCTTTGTAAAAAATTCTTGGATGCGGAAACGTTGGAGCCACATGGCATTCATCAATTGAGACACCTAGCATTCATTAGTGGAGACACGTGGCACTCATTTTAGACACCTTTGGTTACGTCATCTATCAGCCATCTGAGAGGTTTTACTTCAAGACAAGCGCAAATCACCGAAGTGTTGAAGAGTGGAAGAGATGAAGTGTTGAAGAGTTGAAGACACGTGGAATCCATCGGTCACCGACATGTGGCACTCCCTTTCACCCAGACACATCAACGACAATGACATCATGTGGACACGTCATATCCAGGAGATCACCACTCCAGAATATTTCAATTCAGAGAAACACAAAAACTCCTGAACCCCGAAGAGTCGAAGTCCCGAACCCCTGAAGTATTTAATGGTAAAAATGTCTTAATCTCAGATCAATTAGAAATAATCATGAATTAATGATTCTAAGAGATTGTCACTTCGGGAGATTTCAACCCAGAGAGAATGCAAATCATCGAATTTCCGAAGAGTCGGAGACGCGTGACACTCTTCTAGCATGACATGTGGCATCCATCAGTTGAGACACATGGAATTCATCAATTGAGACACGTGGAACTTATTTTAAGCACATTTGGGGCTGTCATTTGTACTATTTCAAGTGACATGTGTCACCCTCCTTTCTGTGACACGTCAAAAATATGACATCAGACTGCCACGTTAGAATTGGGAGATCGTCCTCCGAGGATTTCCAAGCACATTATTCAAGAAAAACTCCCGAACCCCGACGAGCCAAAGTCTCAAAGTCCCGAAATGATGAAGGTTAAAGGTAATCTCGGGTCAATAAGTAATTAGTGTTGGTTAATGACTTTGGGAGTTATGTCCTCTGAAGGATATGTATACTTTGTGCTTCGAAGCCCCCGAACGCTGAATTTCCAAAGTGGTTCATCCACATTTATTGAAAATTTTGAAATGTTTAAAATGGGGTGCCAAACCAGGAATGGATAAACTACACGTCAAGACTGCAGAAAGAATATCAGAGACTCCGAAAAACGCTAGATGAATTGCTTCTTTCCTCCAGATGATAAGTGGGGGGAAAACACTGCCAACATCCATCTATCTCCTAGTGGCCTCCAACAGCGTGATGCATGACAATGCTCGATACAGAACGTAGTTATGTCACTCCAATTCATTTCCTGCCAAATATTGGTTCACCCCAACATGTGCACCAATCTAGCTTCACCGCCAGTAGCATTTTTTTAATTGTTTAATTGCAAAACTCTTTTAAATTCAAACATAATAAGTGGTATTTTTTGTGTGATAATAACCACTCCTTTTTGTTAAGTCAAGTTTGGAGTATTTATTAACATACTCCAACAATATGTTTTAGTTAAGTTGATAAGCTATTTTACAACCGATGTTTAGAGCTAAGCCTCAGTTCCACACTGGTCGAGGGCCTCCACATCTATGATAAATAAGCATCTTTTGTATGTTAGAATGATCGATGGTTTTGGAGAGAGACTTTTTTCTAAAATTTTGTAAGAGAACTATTTCTTTGTAAGTTATTTTAATTGAGAAGTTTTGTTTAGAACCAAAGACACTTCTTTCATCTAAGGCGTGAATGTGATTGGACCAAAGGGGATTATCTCTGTCTTCATATTCAATATTTGTTGATGTATTGAGTAAGAGTTATTGTATTTGTTATTTAAATTTATCCTACAATGGTGCAACAGTTCTTTTATTCTAGTTGATGAATAGAAATCAATTGTGTTCAAATATGATTGATAATAGAGCATTGAAAATTACTTTTTCTCACGTTAACTTCTTGTCACGTATATATTTTGTTTCTATAAATGTTATCTCACACAATGTTGAATGTCTACTAATCAAAATGGTATTAATGCTAGTTTGAAGTAGTTTAGATCTTCTTCGTCTACATGCTAAGGTATAAAGGTTATCCTGCAACCCAACCTTTCCCCAACACATAGTTAGCTCCCCTCTGTCATCCAGTTTAAATATTTATCTTTCTTTTGTTATAAACATTAGAAAAGAACCAAAAAGAGAACTGCATAGCCTGAGGAAAGGCTTAAAAAAAAACACATATCTATCAATCACAATTAAATCCCATTGATAATTCCAACCAGATCATGAATATGGAGAACCTTACCACTCATCAAACACTTATCAGTCTAATTGGGCCTCTTAAGCGGGTTTGGTTCCTACTGTTGAGTTAAAGGGATATCAGACCCCTCAATAGTACCTCAAGGGTACATTGGATTATGGTCTCAGTATGTGACAAACCATGAGTCAAGTTATATGGATATTCAGATTCAGATTGGGCCAACAATATTCTTGATTGGAAGAGTAATTCAACATATTTCTTCAGTCTAGGATCTAGTATGGTTTCATGGAGAAACAAGAAGAAGTTTTGTGTAGCACTCAGTACAGCTGAGGCAGAATATGTGGTACTGTGTGCAACAAGTCGTGAAGCAATGTGGATTTGGAAATTGTAGACTATTGGACTGAATTTGACTTGCAGGTAAGACCTACAAGAAGAGGATGACAAGGCTTGTTCTAGAGGACAAGTGATGAAGTCAACAGGTTGAAGATTCAATTGATATTCAGTGCTCGAGAGGGAGTTGGACGATCAATTCCAGAGGGATATGGGTACTACAATAAGGAGTAAGAGGCTCCATCGGATGCAGGAAGCATTCATATGTGGCGCTCAGTATGGCTGAAGCTGAGTATTTGGAAAAATGTGTAGTAGTAGTGTGGCTTCGAGAACTATTGTCTGGGTTATTTGGTCTCATACTGGAGGAGACCTACATTTGGTGTGAAAACCAGAGTTGCATGAAGTTATCAAAGAACTATGTGGTCTATGACAGGTTGAAACATATCGACATCAGATATTACTATATCAAGGATATGGTGCAAAATGGAGAAGTGAGGCTCCGGTTTTGTGATTAAAGAGGATCAAGTTGCAGTCGTTTTTACCAAGCCACTTTCGAGGATGAAGTTTGAGTACTTCAGGGGCAAGGTTGGTGTGGTCCCTCTTCAGAGGGAGTGTTCTCATCCAGCATGAAAAATGGTTGGCACTGATTGTTCTCATCCATCATGAAAAAGGGTTGGCACTGAGATAGGTGGAACTCATCCAGCATGAAAAAGGGCTGGCACTAAGTGTTCTCATCCATCATGAAAAAGGGTTGGCACCACTGAGATAGGTGGAACTCATCCAACATGAAAAAGGGCTAGCACAGAGACAGGTGGAATGCATCGAGCATGAAAAAGGGTTGGCACTAAGACATGTGGAACTCATCTAGCATGAAAAAGGGCTCGCACTAAGTGTTCTCATCCAACATGAAAAAGGGTTGGCACTGAGACAGGTGGAACTCATCGAACATGAAAAAGGGTTTGCACTGAGTGTTCTCATCTAGCATGAAAAAGGGTTGGCACTGGGACAGGTGGAACTCATCCAGCATGAAAAATGGATGGAAATAAGTGTTCTCATCCAATATGAAAAGGGGTTGCACCGAGTGTTCTCATCCAACATGAAAAAGGGTTGGCACTGAGATAGGTGGATCACATCCAGCATGAAAATGGGTTAGCACTGAGACCAAGGGTGCACATGATCATGTACTAATGCATTGCAAGGTAGTGGATGTCCTGGGGACATGTTGTAGTTATTTGAGAATTACCCACGGGCCTTGGATGCATTGGCTATTGATTCACAAGGGTGCACATGATGAGGTACAAATGCATTGCAAGGAAATGGATGTCATAGTGACATGTTGAATCTATTTGAGAGATACTCATAGGTAATCTTCAGAGGTAATCTTGGCATAATGTAGAATGTCTCTCTCACTGAGAGGGAGTGTTGATGTTTGGGAAGCATCAGAAAGACATTCTACTAGATTAATAATTAAGAATATGATTATTAATTATTAAACAATATTATTAATCTAATAATACATTTATAATATAAAGTATATATATATATAATAAAGTATAAATATAAATTATATTTATATTATATGTATAATATAATATAATATAAAGTATAAATATATTTATTACCTAAGGGACACATCTCTTCATGGATGGTCACCATGGTCACCACATGTTCTTTATATATAGAACACTCATCATTGTAATAAGATATTAATTCACATACAATATCATCTCTTATGAAATATCAACACATATGAAAACTCTCATTCTCTTCATTGTTTCCCACTGTGAGAGCTTGTAGCATCACAATTTTCCATTGTGTTGTCGCACCGCCCTTGCCTCAATAATAGTAGTTAACACTGTCGTTGTTGGCATGGAATATTTTCTTTCTATGTTTCTTCTTGGGTGAATTTTCAAGAACCCCAAGTCCACTGGCTTGGGGTTTGTTTGAATGGATGATTTTTTCTCAACTGCCTTTTGTTTTGTTTTATCTCATGTTGTAATCATGATTAAGTATGGTGGTAGTGTTGTCTAATTATGGTGGTAGTCTTGTCGAGGTTGTTTACGTTAAAGTGGTTCTTATTGCATGTGTCACATTTACATGTGTTTTTTCCTCTCTTGGTTATTTGACTAACCCAAACCGAAGAAAGTGTCATATATCATCACCTAGATTGATTGCAACATCCACTAGATATAAGTTGGCTTTGAATTGTTTTTCAAAAAGAATTGAAACTTCCACCAAGTGCTAAAGATGTCAATTGGTTATTTTTGCATGATAAAATCTCATAACTACTAATGGATAACCTCAATTTCACTTAGCATCTTGAAATTCTATATAACACAAATGTAAAGAGTTGACATAATTGAATTTGGGTAAAGTAGCTACAAGAATGAGGCCCGATTTTTTATTAAAAGAATGTTTTTACACATAATTGTGGGTATTGGTCAAAGTGAATTTTTTGCCTTTGAAGTATGCCTACTATAGGTTATGTGGGATTAAAAACCCAAGGAAACTCACTAAATCCAAATATGTGGGAGTCTTGTTGCTTTTGAAATCTATTGAAATGATCTTATGATCTATAAAGTGTCAATCCACTTGATAGATTGTCCGAATAGATATTAACAAAATACTGAAATCTTTACTTTTGTAACCTAGGTCTGCATCCCTGCCTCTTCTCTCTCTTTTCCCTATGCCTTCATCAATTTTTCCTCTTCTGGTTGGTTAACTCAGTTTCCCATTACTGAGTGACTTGGTTCTTATTCATTTCTTTCTCGATTGAGTCTTTGCACATTTTTGCTTCTATTGATTCTTGAAGGACAATTACATGTCGTATTTATTTTGGAATGCTTGTCATCATGTTTGCCATTGATTGAGCTCACAACAGGTTGACCAAGTTTTTATATGCACATGAAACACCCGTGGACTAACGCAGCAATCCAAAGCGGTCAATTTCATACTCTGATTGTGGAAACACACAGGTTAACTTTCAACTCTGGTGATCCATCAAGCCAATCAGATCAACAACTCTCGTCCATTCGGGGGTGCAGAATCATGTAGATTTTAACATCAAGAATTATCCGAAGTCCCGAAATCTTGAAGTATTTAACACGGCTTAAGCTCGAGTTAATTAGTGATAAGCATTGGCTAGTAACTTTGTGAGATCATTGCTTCGGGATATTTTCATACTTTACATCCAGAAACTCCTGAAGTGTTGAAGTCTCGAAGTGTCGAACTCCCGAAGTGTCGGAGTGCCGAAGACTTGGAGTGGTGAAGACCTGGAGTGCCGAATACCTGAAGTGTCAGAGTGACAAAGACCCAGAGTGTCGAAGACTTGAAGTCCCGAAGAGCCAAAGTGTTGAAGACCTGAAGTCTTGAAGTGCCGAAGTGTCAAAGTAGCCGAAGACCTGAGTAGCCAAACTCTCGAAGTGTCGAAATAGCCGAAGACCTGAAGTCTCGAAGCACCGAACTAGCCGAAGTCTCGAAGTCCAAAGCCCGAAGCCTGAAGCCTGAAGTGATGAAGCGCATGGAAACCATCAGTTGAGACACGTGGCACTCATCGATCATGACACATTGCGACAGATCATTCACTTTGGAGATTTTCCTCTGGGATATTTTGATGCTTCACATTTGAAACTCCCGAAGCTCGAAATTCTGAAAACTTGAAGTCGATCTGGACAATCCATCAGCGGGGAAATGCGGCAGCAGATCATTCACTTTGGAGATTTTCCTCTGGGAGATTTTTCATGTTTCACATTCAAAACACCCAAAGCCTGAAAGTCCGAAGTGAATTTGGACCATTGATCTCAAGTCAACGAGAACTGTCGATCCTTGCAGCAAGTAAATATCACCCAGATCATAGATCGTAATCAGATCTATGGCCACACTTCATTGCGGGGACTTAAAATGCCCGTACGTTAATTTTCTAGAGCGGTCCCGCAATTGGAACCATGGTATTGTGGGAGGGGTACATGGCAACTTGTGGGGGATTGTGGGCCCAAAAGAGGTGAGAACCCAAACCACCTTCAACAACTTCCGCAATCACCTACTTGAATGACATTAGGTCACCGCGTCACCTCAACCCACCTCCACATCACTCTCTCTCCTCTCACTGCATGCCATATGTCCCCCACTCATGCTTGTCACCCCCCACTCCCATCCACTTCATCTACATCCATGTCGTCCACATCCATGTGGCTTGTCTTCCTATTAGATGCCCGCCTCCACGTCTTCTTGCTCACAACCAGTTCATCACAGTGAAAGTGAGGGGAAGGGTCAGTTACAATCGAGATAAAGTGCGCTTGGATTCCAGAAGCTCAGAAAAAGACAGAGAATCAAGTCTCAGTCACAGGTAGACGCAGATTGGTCCCATAAAACTTCAAGAGACTCCCTCTTCCTCAAACACAGATCTGCTTATGCAGCTAGTTGTCTCCAGTGGCCTCCAACAACTCATCGGCATGCCATTACTCAACACAAATCCCTTCTTTGTCACTCTGAGGCCTATTTTCTTCCAATTCATTTGCTCCAATGCATGCATCAGTTTCTGTCTCAGATACAGTAGTAGTTTAGTTGTTTAATTCCAACATTTTCTTAGATTAGATACAAGAGTGGTCTTCTGAGTGTGATAAGAACCACTCTTGATGATTAAGTCCAGTATCTTAGTGAAGTTAATAATTTTTTTTACGAACAATTACCTAAATTTATGTCTCAGTCCCTTAAGGATGAGAGCCTCTGCAACTCTTTTAAATAACTATTTTTTGGATATTGTAAGGGTCAGATTTTTTGGGGAAAGAATAACAATACATCAGACTGGTTGGACCCGTTCTATGCATGTATTAAAGCTCTCTACCTGGTGAACATACTCTTGATGACAATGTTTCGTTCAAATCTTCATGTGTTTTTATTCTTATCTTGAATATAGTTTTTGATTTGTGCAACGTACATTTCATTTCCTTTCAGCTATTGTACAACTTATTTTTAATGATATGCAACCTGTTAAACAACTAATTCTTTGGTGAAGATTTTTTTTTTTCAACCTATGGGAGTAATTGTGTTTGTGATACATGTTTGATGTCTTGAAATAATATTTCAAGTATTGAACTTCTTGCAACAGATTATTCATTGAGTAGTTTGTTGTTTCCCTTTGTTTTCTATTTTTCACTGGTCTGTCATTAGTGCGCTATCAACCAAGGAAGACCCTCATCCATATGGTTATTCCAACCCAACCTTCCTTTTGTCTTGATAGAATAATGTTAAGCCCTAATATTGGCTCATTACCCCTTAATTAGGGCATATTATATTAGTAATATTATTTTATTTATGTCAGCTTTAGGCCATTAGTTGTAATTATACCTCCTAGTCTCCTCTATATACCAAGGAGACATTTTCATTTTGAATCATCTTGTACTTGAAGATTTAAGTGGGGTAAAAGGAGGTTGCCCCCTCGAAGAGGCTTATTATATGAAATTATTTCTTTTTCAAGGCGTTGAGTACTTTTTCTGATTAAGTCCAGTATCTTAGTGAAGTTAATAATTTGTTTTATGAACAATTACATAAATTTACATCTCAGACCCCTAAGGACGAGAGCCTCTGCAACTCTTTTAAATAGCTAGTTTTTGGATATTGTAAGGGTTAGAGCTTTTGGGGAAAGAATAGAAATACATCAGACTAGTTGGACCCATTCTATGCATGGATTAAATCTCTCTACCTAGTGAACATACTCTTGATGACAATGTTTCGTTCAAATTTTCATGTGTTTTTATTCTTATCTTGAATACAATTTTTTATTTGTGCAATGTACATTTCATTTCCTTTCAGCCATTGTATGACTTATTTTTACTGATATGAAACCTGTTAAACAACTAATGATTTGGTGAAGATTTTTTTTTTGCAACCTGTGGGAGTAATTGTGTTTGTGATACATGTTTGATGTCTTGAAATAATATTTTAAGTATTGAACTTCTTGCAGCATATTATTCATTGAGTAGTTTTTTGTTTCCCTTTGTTTTCTATTTTTCACTGGTCTGTCATTAGTGTGCCATCTGCCAAGGAGGACACTCATCCATATGGTTTTGCCAACCCAACCTTCCCTTTGTCTTGATAGAATAACCCTCTGACCAACCAACATTTTTTTTTAAAAGAAACAATCATTCTAAACTGATAGGTGGCCTAGCTTTGCCCTTTAGCAGTCAGGTGTAGACCTTAGGACCAAAAATTACTCTTAAGGTTAATTTCCTTTAGATCTAAGATTCTTTAATTATTGGTTTTCTGCTTAAAATGTATGAAATAGATGAAATGTGAAAATAGAAAACATAAATAAATACTCACACACCATCCATAATTAAACACAAGATATAACTTGGGAAACCCAATATAGCAGAAAACCTGTCTAGAAGGTGAGGTCACTCTGCTCTCTTTTCTTCAAATGCAAGTACAAAGAAAGAATCACCCTTTGTGGAGTTGTTTTTGATATTGTGGATTTTATGGCTTCTACAAAATCTCTACTCCTATATTATTCTCTCATAATACCTGTAAGAAACCAGATATAACAAATACGTAGAATAGAAATAAAATGCTAGAAATGGCAGAATAACAGTAATATAACTAGCATAATCTCCACAATAACATAGAAATAATATGAGAACAACAACTGAAATAACACTTTGATTCAGAAAGCAATGTTCACAGGCCTCTTCAAGGGGGCAACCTCCATTCGAGCAACGCTCTATTACAATAATATCCAAGCTAGGGTTTTCATACCCTCGACCCTTATTTATACTAAATATGTCTATTAAGAGAAGCATCTAGAGGAAGATCCTTCTAGAAGAGAAAACTTCTATTAGGTCTTCTTACATCTGCCTTATTCTATTTTATTGAAAGGCCTTATTAATACTGACCTTTATTACATCCGAATACATTGATCTAACTATGTGTAGGTTAGGACCTTAACATGTCCACCCCCTTAAAAACAACCTTGTCCTCAAGGCTTGAGATGTGGAAACTGTTGCAGAATGGTAGCTAGTTCCCAAGTGGCATCTGCTGGAGTCATATCTTTCCACTGTACTATCACTTCCTTGATGGTTCTCTGATGCAGGCAATGCTCACGCTGGTCCAAAACTGATTCTGGCTGTAGCCAAATGGATCCTTCTTCAGCTAACTTTGGAAGGTTGGTTTGAATTCGGCACCTGGTTCCAATCACCTTCTTCAAGCATGAAACATGAAAAACAGGATGTAGCTTCGATTGACTGGGTAGAGCTAACTGATATGCGACTTGTCCCACATGCTTGAGAACTATGTAAGGACCATAAAATTTGGGCACTAGCTTCTGACAATGCTCAGCCTTGAGGGAAGTTTGCTTATATGGTTGCAGTCACAGAAACACCTGATCCCCTTCTGCAAATTGATGTTCAGAGAGACCTTGATCTACTTGTTGCTTCATGCAATTCTGTGCCATGACCAAGTTCTCTTTAAGGGTACGAAGAATATCCTCTCGGACTGTAAGTGTTTGGTCAACCGCCTCGACCTTCGAAGTACCCGGTAAGTATGAGAGAACTGAAGGTGTCTGCTGTCCATATACCGCTTCAAAAGGAATCATACGAGTGGCTGTATGGTATGTAGTGTTGTACCACCATTTGGCTAGGGGTAACCATTGAGCCCACTGGTGTTGTTTTTCAGAGGCAAAGCACCTCAGATATATTTCCAACACTTTTTGACAACTTCCGTTTGACCATCTGTCTGGGGATGATAAGCTGAGCTGAGATGCAATTGTGTGCCTTGTAGCTTAAATAGTTCTTGCCAAAAATTGCTTGTGAAATTTGGGTCACGATTAGAAACAAAAGAGTGTGGCATGCCATGAAGCTTGAAGACCTGGTCCATGAAAATTTGTGTTAAGCCCTAATATTGGCTCATTACCCCTTAATTGGGCATATTAGATTAGTAATGCTATTTTATTTATGTCGAATTTAGGCCATTGGTTGTAATTTAGATTAGTAATGTTATTTTAATTATGTCGGCTTTAGCCCATTATTTGTAATTATACCTCCTAGTCTCCTATATATACCAAGGAGACATTTTCATTTTGAATCATCTTGGACTTGAACATTTAAGTGGGGTAAAAGGAGGTTGCCCCCTCGAAGAGGATTATTATCTGAAATTATCTCTTTTTCAAGGCGTTGAGTACTTTTCCTGAGGTTTTTCTATGCTATATTGATGTTTGGTTCTTAACATATGGTATCAGAGCTCAAGGTCTTGGGGTTTCGCTGCTACATCTGAGACACCGTGGAATTTTCGCTATAACGTTTTTTCTACAATGTTTCAGAAGGAACCACTTGGAGGTTTTTTAGTAGATGGATCAAGGTAGGTTGGGTTCAAAATTCAGCTCCTGAGGCATTATACTTTGGGAAATACAACTTGTACAAGATAGGGTTCTGGAATCATCCTGAAATGAGTCATTGCGGAATTTTTGCTATAAAATGTTTTCTATAAAGTTTCAGACCTTGAAATCTAGAGGCCATTTACAAAAATTAGTAACATATTGGTGGTAACAATTTCAGCTTCTGGGTCATCTTAAATTTGTAGATACACCTTGTGTAAGATAGGGTATCTGACTAGTCCTATTGACTAGTCTCAAGAAGGTGTTCCAGGTAAAACAAGCATAACTTCTTGCTAGAGTATCCAAATCGAGTGGGACTGGTTGCGTTGGATTGTTGACAGTCTGTAGTATTTTGGGTGTGAGTTTCAGAATTTGATATCAATTATTTTGTGCGGGGAATTCTATACAAGTGAGATCTCCTGGAAAGGACAAAAATCGGCAAGTTGTGAGGAAGTTACCGTAAATTCCACTTGGCACATCCAATTTTGATCAGACCTGTGGCATTGCAGAGAAGAAATATCAGAGAACTACCTAAAATAAAGTTTCATACCCATAAGGGCCAAAACTTTGGAGATAGAACAGAATAAATATTGTCTAGCAGAACCACCTCAAAATCAAGACTCAAAAGTGATATTTGGCCAACATGCCACCCAAAAAGGGACCTTCTACACCAAATAAGCCTCCAGAAAATCCTAATTGGACTCTTGATGAAGGTGAAGAAATGCGTAGG
>JASDQU010736698.1:379984-402906 GCA_032191745.1 Picea mariana | reverse complement strand
GGCTTATTATCTGAAATTATCTCTTTTTCAAGGCGTTGAGTACTTTTCCTGAGGTTTTTCTATGCTATATTGATGTTTGGTTCTTAACAATTTGAGCCACCGTGAACGTAGTAAATGAGTGGTGAAGAGCGCAAAAATGAGCATACTTGGAAAGGCGATCCACCACCACCATTATGAATGATTTATTCCCCGATTTGGGTAAGCCTGTAATAAAGTCCATAGAGATATCCTTCCAAATAGCAGGGGGAATCAGAAGGGGTTGGACTGTGCCCGGAGATCCTTGTTGTGTTGACACATCTCACATTCAGTGACAAACTTACGGATGTCCTGTTTCATACCATCCCAAGAAAAAGAACCTTTGACCCTGTCATATGTTTTGGTGAACCCTAAATGCCCCACTGTGGGTGTAGCATGAAGCTCAGAAAGTACCATGGATTTGAGCTTGGATTGTTTACTTAAATACAAGCGGCCTTTGTATCGAAGCTCATCCTGGAGCCAAGTATACCCTGGGGGAGCGGGAGCCTTGGTCTGCAATTGTTGGATCAGGTGCAAACCTTTGGGATCTTGAAGCCATTCCTGGCGCACAGCTTGGACCCAATCGGTTACAATGAAGGAAAGATAAAAAAGGGATCCTTCGTCTTCATATTTCCAGGACAGTGCATCTACCACGACATTGTCTTTTCCCTTCTTGTAAATGATCTCATAATCATATCCAAAGAGCTTAGTCACCCATTTTTTTTTCTCCTGGGAGGAAATGCATTGTTCCAGAAAGTACTTGAGGCTTTGATGGTCGGTCTTAATTTGGAAGCATTGCCCCAAGAGATAAGGATGCCACAGCTCAATGGCATGTAGAATCACCAACATTTCCTTTTCATAAATGGGTTTGCCCAGATTCCTTTTAGATAGTTTCTTGCTGGTGAAGGCCAAAGGTCGACCCTCTTGCATAAGGACATCGTTGATTCCTTTCCTTGAGGCATCACATTCCAACACAAAGGTCTTTGTGAAATCAGGAAGGGCCAGAATCAGAGTGGTTCACATGGTTGTCTTCAAGGTTTGAAAATCTTGAGCAGCTGCTGGAGTCCAAGTGAAAGAGTTCTTTTTGAGGAGAGCCATGAGAGGTGCTGCAATATTTCCGTAGTTCTTAACAAACTTGTGATAATACCCTATTAGGCCCAAAAATCCACGCAATATTTTGAGAGTCTTTGGGTGCGGCCAGTATTGCATAGCTTCAATATTTTTTGGGTCCACCCTGACGCCATCCTTTCCCACCAGATGACCCAAGTATTCTACTTCTGAGGCACCAAAATCACATTTAGACTATTTCAGGAAAAGTTGGTGCTGAGAGAGTAGGCGGAGAGCTTGATCCACATGAGTAAGATGGTCTGTCCAGGTTTTTCTATAGATGAGGATATCATCAAAGAAAACTAAGACAAAATGACGGAGAAAAGGGTGGAAGACATGGTTCATGGGGCTTTGGAAGGTGGAGGGGGTGTTATACAAGCCAAAGGACATGACCAAAAACTCATAGTGGCCCTCATGAGTGCGAAAGGATGTCTTAGGAATGTCTACCTCGTTCATACGTATTTGGTGATAGCCCAAGCGAAGATCAAGTTTGGTAAAGAATTGGGCACCACTCAATTCATCCAGGAGGTCATCAATGACAGGAATGGGAAATTTGTCTTTGATGGTTAGTTTGCTGAGAGCATGGAAGTTAGGACACATTCTCCAAGAACCTTCTTTCTTTAGTACCATGAAGACCTGAGATGAGTAAGGGATCATACTAGGATGGATGACGCCTGTAGTAAGGAGCTCCTGGACCATTTTATCAATTTCATTTTTTTGTGCAAAGGGGTGGCGATATGGATGGATATTGGGGGGAAGGCTTCCTGGAACAAGGGGAATGGAATGATCATGAACACCGCGAGAAGGAGGGAGTCCTTGGGGAGTGGAAAATACCGTTTGATTTTTAGAAAGGAGGGCTTGGAGGTCTTGGGGCACTGGGGGTGTCTCTGTGGCTTGTATGGCATGGAGTTGGGCAATGACACTAGAATGACCTTTTTTGAGCAGCTTTTCTATGCGATGGGAACTGATGAACTCAGGTGAACCAACAGTGATGCCTTGGAATTTATATTGGTGGCCTTCTTGGTTGAATTGCATGGGTAAGTTCTTAAAATCCATGAGAATGGGACCCAAAGTCCTTAGCCAGTCTGCACCCAACATAATGTCGCAACCGCCCATGTTAATAGCAAACATATGGGATTTTAGGTGGTAGTCACCGATTTGGAGACACACATTTTCACAGCACCCGCCACATTTCATAGAACCACCATTGGCAATCATGATTTGGAAATTGTTGACAACATGGATGTAGAAATGGGTTTCTTGGGAAATGCGGCGATGAATAAAATTGTGGGTGCTGCACTATCAATCAGAATGATGACCTTTCGGTGCTTGATGTAACTGATTAACTTGAGGGTTTGGGGGGCAGAGAAGCTGGTGAGAGCATTGAGGGAAATGATCAGTTCCACTTCGGGAGGGTTTATTTCAGTGATTTCTGGTGACTCAGGCACAAGGGGAGTTTCAACATCCTCTTCCAGAATATCCTCAGAGATGGCCATAAAAATATTTTGTTCCTTACATTTTTGGCCTGAGAAATATTTGTCATCACAATTATAACAGAGGCCTTTGAGTTGGCGTTCATCCATTTTATCCCTGGTCAACTTTTGGATCTTTAATGGGGCGGAGGGAGTAGTGGGGTTTACTGGTTTAGGGTGAGGGATAAAGGAAGGCTTACTGTTTTGAGAGGAAACAATTTGTTGTGCTTCTTTAGCTTTTTTAGTAGCCTCCACCCAATTTGCAGGTTGAGCCATGAGGACATGGGACCGAATCTCCTCCTTAAGGCCACTGATAAAACACTCTTGAAAGAAAGCATTAGTCATGCCCTCTATTCGAAAAGTCGGGCGCTCAAATGCAGCTATGAAGTCTTCAACTGTTCCTGATTGTTTCAATTTTGTCAAACAGCCCAAATGGTTGGTGTTAGTGTCAAAGCATTCATAAAGCTCAGTCACAAATTGGGTCCAAGAAATATACCCTTGATGGGAAGTTTTTCTCCATTGCCACCATTGCCAACGTTCTTGATCTAGATGGAGAACACCATACTGGAGTTTGGAAAAGTCATATGTAATGTTGTAGAGAGAGAAATAATGTTCCATTTGGGTGACCCAACCAGTGGGGTCCGAGCCATCAAATTTGGTTACATCCACCCACGTAAGGCATATGTCTTGTTGAAAGTGATGGGGTTGAAAGGTATGGGAATGGGAAGAAGTTTCACCTTCATTCTTTGTATGTGCATCAGGAAAAGGGTCATTGGTAGGGATCTTTAGTTTGGTGTAGAGTGATGCAAAGATAGATTCAAGGTGGGTGGTCAGTTCTTGTTTGACTTCCTCCATTGCGGACTGCACAGATGCATTTATGGTGGTATTGATGGATGTATCTCGGGAGGCAATAGTAGCACTGAATTGTTGCACTTTTTTTTGGGTCTTGAGGAAACTAGATTGCAAGGTGTTGAAGTGAGACTCCAGTTCTTGGCTATGGGTATGGGCCATGAGGATGGGTGAAGTGAAAAGGGAGCGGGTGGGGTCAGATATTTTTGTATAAAAATGATATGGATGAATGTGATAAGGGAGAATAGATGAATCTAATGGAATAGGTCTCAAATAATGGTGAAAAAATTTCCAGACTTTTTATTTTTTTTATTTTTTACAGCTGCGGGGTTATACTTCGGTCTGAAGAATGCTGCAGTGCTGCAATAGATCTGTCCAGTTTAATTTGTTTATGTTTATGTTCCCCAAGGGTTAGGTATTCAAGGGTTCTATAGACAAGGGTTTGCCCTGTGCTATAACTCTTTGATATACGTGTGAGGTCCAACAATAGTACTCGGCCCAATATCTCAGCGTACTAACTAAGGAGGATAGATTGTACCCTTAGCCGTACTACCCAACTACCCAGGTACTAGAGAGTATCTTCCCAAGTGCTATTCTCGGTGACATTATAGAAGTCCGATGACCGATAGGTTTTTCTAAAGAGGGCTTCAGGAAATCTAGGTCGATCCGTACATAGGTGTTGTTTGATGCGCTACCACTCGAAGGGGTACCAAAAGGGGTTACAAGGGTGGCCAATAGATGTGTGCTTAAGAACCACTTGTATTTAATGCATGTATGAATCCCTCAACCACAGGTTTATGTGTGTAACGATAGATCTCTGTGGCTTAAAGACGTCGGAATACGTCTCTACACTGAAAAAAAATTCCCACAATTTCTGCCATGGAAAGTGCTCTGATACCACTTGTAAGATACTAGATATAAAAAATACGCAGAACAGAAATAAAATGCTAGAAATGGCAGAATAACAGTAATATAACCAACATAATCTCCACAATAACACAGAAATAATATGAGAACAACAACTGAAATAGCACTTTGATTCAGAAAGCAATGTTCACAGGCCTCTTCGAGGAGGCAACCTCCAGTCGAGCAACGCTCTGTTACAATAATCTCCAAGCTAGGGTTTTCATACCCTCGACCCTTATTTATACCAAATATGTCTATTAAGAGAAGCATCTAGAGGAAGATCCTTCTAGAAGCGGAAGCTTCTATTAGGTCTTCTTACATCCGCCTTATTCTATTTTATTGAAAGGCCTTATTAATATTGACCTTTATTACATCCGAATACATTGATCTACCTATGTGTGGGTTAGGACCTTAACAATACCACTCCTAGGTGCTCTTCTCAACTACTGAACAAATACAGTGCTAAAGAATGAAATTATCTCTTCTTAGTGGCCTGGTATTTAACATCATCCGATAACCATCTAGAGGTGGATTTTGAGTTCCTCAACCCTCAATTGTGATAAGGTTTTGGACCTTCTATAATTTTCCCTAAAGTCCATACGTGGCTAGCCCTATATGCATGAGTAATGGGGGATGACATGGCATCCACTTGTACCATGGTGGTCAACATGGTAGGTCAACTTGTGAGAGGCATAACTTTTGCATACGAGCTTCAATTGAAGTGATTTTTACATTGTTGGAAAGGTCTCGATGTGTAGAATATTTCCATGGGATCCTAGGTAAATCTAGGAAATTTTTGACCCCAAAAGTTTTTATTTGATTCCTCAAAATGGCTTAAGAAGGTTTCAAACCCCAATTTTCCAAATTGGAACCTACCATTAAAATGACCCTACAAGTTGATTCCTCCTATTTTTTCCACTATGAAAGCATCGAGATAGATGAAAAATAATATAATGGTCCAATATGAATCATGCCTCTCCATTTAGGGAGGCTTTTGGTCCCCAAAATATTTACTAAATGAGGTGAGGAAAAGTTTCATCAACCCTCTCCTTGGAGTACCACTTTGCTTTTCCTGGAAGTTGTCCTTTCAACTGAATCTGCCAAAGGTCATGCTACCCCTATTTAGTAGTTCTTTCCACTTCCAAAAAATTGTGTGCTTTTCCAACTTTGCCTGAGCATCTAGTGCTATGTCCTCTATGCAAGGTAGTACCTTCTCCTCCTCTGAATCCAACATAGAAGGCTTATAATGTTTGAGATTTTCCACATTCATTATTGAGTAAATGCACCCGTATGGGGATAGACTGAGTTTGTAGGCGTTATCTCCCACCTTCTTTAATATCTCAAAAGGTCAATATCGTAGAGCCTTGATCTTCTTACCAGAATCCTGTAGTCTTTCTTTTTTCAAATATAACCAAACTCTATCTCCCACTTTGAATGACTTCTCGGTTCTGTGTTGATCATGTCTGGCCTTGTATTTTCCCATGACTTCTTCAACATCTCCTGTACTTTCAAATGTATTTGTCTAATCTTCTCATGAAATTTTTCTTCTCTCAATGCATTTCCTATGAGGTCCTCCCTCACTCCTCATTATTGTCCATATACAACATCCAAGGGTGAAGGTGGAAAATATCCAAAGCAAGTTTAAAAAGGTGACTTATTAGTAGAAATGTGGACTGCTCTATTATAAGAGTGTTGCATGTAGATCATATTTTCATTCCAAGTCTTCAGATACTTTTGGTTGTAACCCCTCAAAAGCTAAACCAAATTCCTATTGACTAGTTCTGTCTATCCATATGTTTGTGGCTACAATATTGTAAATATCTTCAACTTAGTGTCCATATTCTCCCACATCATAGTCCAAAATGTATTAAGAAATATGGTATCCCTATCTGAGATGATGCTCCTTGATATCCCAAAGTGCACCCAAACTTGTTTAAAGAATATATTTGTTTCTTCTTGTCCTTTGATGGTATTTTTACAAGGAATGAGAATACACCTTGATGAACCTATCAACTACCACAGACAAATAGTCATGTCCCTTCTTTGTTGTTAATAAACCTCCCAAAAAAACCACGGAAATGCTTTCCCAAGGTTGAGTGGGTACAACTAAGGGATGGTGTAGACCTTACTTCATGTTACCAAGCTTGCTGGTACAACAAAGTATACATCATATAATATACTATGCTATCTCTTTGTTGGCGTGCAGTGGGAAGACCCAGGGTTCAATATGAATTCACTAACAAAACCCTTTGATACCGGCCCTTTCGGAATCACCCACAAGTAGGTGAAGTCTCACCCGAGGTATCTATAGGGACTGCAGGAACCAATTTTATGCAATGATGAAGGGATGGGAGGTAGTCTTCATAACCATTATACTTAGCATCAGCTCATTATACCTTATATCATGTGGGAAGAAAACATAATAACATGTAACATATTCAGAATAAGAGACATATATCATATGTGCACAATAAACAAAACAATGAACACATCATGACACATAGACACCATATTTAACTTGGTTCACCCAGGATGGGATACATCCACAACAATTGACTTCTTATTATATTATTCAGAATCATCCATTACAAAATATGCACATTGCGCTCATACAGCATGCCATTGTCATTCTCCTATCTCTTTATCTATCTCTATTGCATACATTGCATCACATACATTCAATATTTCTTGCTCTCTGATTTTTTCCCTTCTCGACTACATTACATTACCTTCTATCTTCCCCAAAACCATTACATATTTATACAATTACAATAGGGATTATCCCTTTTCAATGAACCAAAAATGCCTAATGGCTTCCAATGGTCTTCCTCCCTTTGCACATGTTGGTCCCGAAAGTGCACCAACTATCTTTCCTTCTTTTATGAGTGTTGCGTAGTTCCCAAATCCGGTCCCAAAATCCTATCCCAATAGGCTCCCAATACTCACTTGTGGATCATCCCGAGCCACTCAAGCCTTCTACTATGCTCCCTTTCACATCGCAACGAACTTCTCAAAAGTTTCCTTTGTGATTGTGACCTTTTCCTTTGCTTGTGCTTCTCATGTCAAAATCCCCACTGTTGTTTGTGTAGTAATGGGGGTCTTCAATTTCTCTAGACTGTCTTGTATTTCTTTCTTCACTATGCCTTGTGCAGCTACAAGTTATTCTATCACTTGAAAGGCCTCTTCATGTATTGGTTCAATCTTATGCCCGAGATTCTTTTGTTCAACTCTTATTTGGTTGATCTCTAGGTACAACTACCTATTCTCAACTATTGTAGTCATTTGTTTTACTAGTGTTATATTGCTCATTGTTTCTTTGAATTTTTGCACCTTTTCCTGCGCAATATGTAACTTCTGTTCTAATGCTTGTAGCTATGAATTTTCCAACAATTCAGTCCACACTTGTGTACTCTTTTCGTAAAACTTCGCTCTTTCCTCATCCAAGATCCTAATGATCTCTACAATCATCATGATTGTCTTCTCTTGTTTTTCCCTTCCCTATGGTGGGGTACTTGTAATTGTGTGAGCTTCCAAATATATTATGTTTGCATGAAATCCCTGAATGACTTTGCTTGTCTTTGTCACTTTTTCTTCCAAGGGAGTATCTACTTCCATGGGTACCTCTGGGAAGTTGTTGTATACCTCTTATACTTCATGTTGCAACCTTGTTTTCTTTTGCATGACCTCATCCCATTCCAACACAATTTTACTATACTCTGCATATAGTACGTCATTGTCTGCATTTACTTTGGCCAACTCCATAGAAGTTGACTCTGCATGCAACTAGATCTCTTGTGTAACAATTTTCTGTAAGATGTGTATCACATTCATGAGTAGCTGCGACAATACTAAGTCATTATGAATTAATGCTTGTGCACACTCCTGCATTTTTTTCGCAGGGAACTCTACGGTCCTTGTTCATATCTTAATGATCCGACGCTCTATGGTGGTTGTGATGTTGTCGATCATGACTCTATTTTTTTGTTATGCTCTTTTTTTTCTCTTCTTATGTTGTTCGGACTGGCACTGTCCTGGTTGATTCCAAAATTTGGCATAGTGTAGCTATTTGTGCTTGCACATTCATGTGCATTTCCTCCTATTTTTTGTGCAACTCGTAGAAATGATTCTTCAATTACTTCTTTGACCTAATACCCAATATTCTCCAAATCATCCTTAGTTAGATCCTAGATAGTTACTTGAACAAGAGAGAAAAACACTATAGAACATAAACTGGCAGAATGGGGTAGCCTATCTTTAAAAATAAAGGGATGTTGGCTATGCTTCATTCACAACAAGATTTACATCACACTCCATTGCATGCTTAAAGGGCCTCCTCCACCTCAATTATATATCAAAAAGTGAGAGGAGAACAATTCCCATGATGCATGTGGGATAAATTGGACTAAGTTTATAAAATTCCATAGGCATGTAAAACACTAGGACTTCCCATTCAGTCACCCATCCCAGTACTAATCTAGCCTAAGTGCACTTAACTGTAGAGTTCTAATGGGATATGATGCATTAGTGCAATGTTGTAGGCATGTACATAAGACCACTAGGAAATCATTACATGATTTCTGTAATTAACAAATGAAGATGACATTACATTCCATTCCTCATCAAAAGGGTGAATATCATGGTTTATCAAAACCACAAGCTCAAAATGGTTATTCAGTGGAAATGGTAGATGGCCACCATGATCCATATGTATCATTCTTCCCCCCTTAGGAAGAAATGGTCCCAATTGCATCAAGTTCCCTTGGGAGACGGGGAGACTTATGCTAAATCTGAATCTTGGTGCGTAGCTTACCTTGCTGAAGAAGTTGTCCTGCTTAGCTTATTGAAGGCTATCATGAAATTGTTGCTGGAGGGGTTGGATCCATTCAACCAATCTAGCTGCATGATATACCTAAGTGTGGGAGGAATCTATCGGTGAAGATGAAACATTAAGAGTATGAAGGGTTATGTTATAACCTTGCTTGACTGGGCAGTCTGGAGGCACCCATGTACATGCAACAAGAACATCTTGGTACTCTTCTACAATATTTTCGATCTGCTTTTGCTGGATAGAAAGGTCTTGGGATAAGGGTGCAATGGTTGTAGTTTCCTTCTGTTCACCTTCTGATCTGATTTTGAAGAGGCTAAACTTTGCAGTATGATTGATTACTTTGTGGAATTGTTTTGGTGGGACAATAGTCATAACTACCTCTGGTATCCTATATATTTGACCCCCTAGAGTAACAATGATGCTATAGGTACGAGACTCATAAACAACATGATGCCTCCACATATATGGCTGGCCTAATAGAACATCATAGACTTCCAGTGGGTCGACATCACACATTACCTCATCCTTGAAGGGCTTTATGTTGTAGGATAGACGACACTACTAGATGACATGAAGATCTTGACTTCCCATTTAACTTTGTATGCATATGCAGTGCATTCTCTCATGATATTGAGTGCATGATGGTCATTTTCTTCATGTCTTATTGACTTACAAAAATTACAAAATAAGCTTTTGGCAATGCTCTGATACTTCTACATCAAAGGAAATGCAGTTGGGTGATGACCCATCATTCTACATATCTCACACCATACCCCTCCTCCTTAGACCAATGGATTCAGGGCTCTTTTGGCCAAATATTCCTTAAATATTGGACACTCGTTCTTATGATTCCCTTCTTTTCTACATGTGGTACACCAAAATTCTTCGCACTTTTCCTTCCCTTTAGCAATATCTTGCTATTCAATAGTCAATGTTGCTAACTATGACTAAACCTGAGCCATACCTACGTCATTTTCTCCAAAGGGGATGCTCCCAATTTCATGGAGATCTCTAGTGCTTCTAACTGCGACGAAATCTATTATTGTGTTAATGGGAATCATATATGTGGTAACAATCCCACAATGAACCATTCCCTATGTTGCTCATCTGGAATCTAGAAAGTCAACCGATCCATCAACATCTTGAATCTTTGGTCAAAATCCCATACTAATTCAGTCTACAACTGTTTGATCTCTTTTAGTTCTGTAATACATTGGGACTCAAAATTTGGTTTCTGGAACTCTTTTAATAGGGATTGCCTGATGTCTGCCAATGTTTTGGCTTGTACCATAGGACCAGTGGATTAATACTTCATATACCATAGTGACACACAATATTTGAATCTCATCACTAACTGCACGATTTTTTCATCGTCATCCTGGATGTTCTTCATGGTCCATATTGCTTCACAGAAAAATAAGTGTTGTTGTGGATCTTCTATTCCTGCTCCATGGAAGATAGGAATTCTCAAAGTGGGGTATACCCCTTGCATTTTGTACTGTGCAATATTATTCCTCGGTGTCACTAACCGGTTTTGGGTTGTCACACTACTTCCACTACTCTAACTACCTTTACTTATATCCTTACTTCCTTCACTAACTACACGTGCTCATGAAAAAGTTTTAGATCTCGAAGATGCACATGGGGTGGTGGGTTCGACACAAAGTCTACCCTAAATGGTTCTAATGGGATGTAATGGATCTCCTTTTGTTGGAATGAGCTGAAAATCCTTTTCTCCTCTATGCACAATATTCCTTCAACATGGAGTACTACAGCGGTATCTCTTTCCTCAATCTCAATGTGCTTCTCTTCTCTATCAGCTATAATCCTGTTCCTACTATACCGTAATATTTTCCACTATGCAATACTCCAATCTATTCTTATGTCACACCTTATTCTTCTCTCGACATTCTCAGTCCATTCGTTCTTCATTTATTCTTGCATCCCTATTTTCCATAGACTCAAACCATCCCCTAGTCATCCCCCAGTCCCCCATATCTAGACAAAGGCGCCTAGCTACTAGTGTGATCAGATTCCAACTTCATAACCCTGTTATCAAAAAGTAGCATCTTGACCCAAGTAGACAATAATTTCAAATATCTTCCATGCAGACCTTTAAATAACTATCTTTCAGTGAAACTATATGACTATGTACAATCTATAGAAAACTTAGTAATATAACCCTCCAATACACTATACAACAAAACATCAATTGCGTGTGAGATCTGATCACTTATGGTAATAACTTGTTGGATCAACTCATGGGTCCAAATCCTTGAAAAAAAAATGTAGAATGTTCCATTATTTTCAGCTAACCTTTGTAATTGCTTAGCCAATACTATTGGGAAATCAACAAAAGCAATATCATATAAGTCTATAAATAAATACCTCTGTAGCCACTTCTCCGAGATGATCTATGGGTGCTTATTCTGATCTATGGAAAACTCATGTTCATTTTCCTCTAAGCACTATATGATCTCTTCCTTAGTTTGCCTCCACATTCCCCTTAGTCATAGATCTCGGTCTTAGAAATGGAGCTAGTTTTTGGTGTGTAGTGGGAAGACCTAGGGTTCAACATGAATTCACCAACAAAAACCTCAGATACCGACCCTTTCGGCATCATCTGCAAGTAGGTGAAGTCTCAACCAAGGTATCTATGGGGACTGTAGGAACCCAATTTTTACAGTGATGAAGTGATGGGAGGCAGTCTTCATAACCATTATTCTTAGCATTAGTTCATTATACCTTATATCATGGGTGCAAAAAACATAATAACATGTAATATATTCAGAATAATGGACATATATCATATGCGCACAATAAATAGAACAATGAACACATCATGACACATAGACACCATATTTAATGTGGTTCACCAAAGATGGGCTACGTTCACAATGACTGACTTTTTATTATATTATTCAAAATCATCAATTACAAAATATGTGCATTGCACTCACACATCATGACCTTGTCGTTTGCGTATCTCTCTATCTATCTCTATTGCATACATTCATTATTTCTTACTCTCCGACTTTTTCCCTTCTCGACTACATTACATTACCTTCTATCTACCTTAAAACCCTTACATATTTATACAATTACAATAGGGATTAGCCCTTGTCAATGGACCCAAAATGACTAACGGTTTCCAACGGTCTTCCTCCTTTTGCGCACACTATTCCTGATAGTGCGCCAACTCTCTTTGCTTCTTTTGCACATGCTACATAGTTCCCAAAACTGGTCCCAAAATCGTGTCCCAACAATATTCTTTCATTCTAGGCTGATACACATTCCTCTGTAAGTTGGCAATGTCTTCCTTACACCAAAATGCCCTGCAACCTTGGAGGTGTGAGCCACTTTGATAAGTTGTATTTGTTCACCTTTAGGGACATAGAGTTTGTCGATATTGTAGAGTAACCCATTCTAGAAATTATAGTCATCCATGTCATCACCTTCTCCTATATTAGTTTGGACCTGTAGTTTGAAACACCTCCTTGGAATCCTCATCTTTTGTTTATGTCTTTGTGTATGCATCATGGGTAAAAAGCTCCATGTGCATTAGAGTTCCCAAAGTTGTGATCTTGGATGTGGGTTCCCTTGAAAGAATGTCTTTCAACATGTTTGTGTTTCCCTTATTATACTTGATTACTAGATGAAATTGTTATAAAACCCACATCCACTTGTAATTTATGATTTTGTTTTAGCTTACTTTGGGATTGTAAATATTGTAGCAGTTGGTGATATGTGTGGATGATGGTCTCATTTCCCATTAGATAATGCTTCCACTTCTTGACAACTTGAACCAGAGCATAGAGTTCTTTGTCATAGGTAGGTTAGTTGAGAACTGCCCCATTAAATATTTCATAATGATAGCATACATGCTTTCCTCCTTGCATCAAAATTGCTCCCATGGCATACCCACTTGCATCTGTCTCCACTTTGAAATGATTTTTCAAGTTTGATAATGTGAGAACTAATGCTTAACTAATCTTTCTTTTCATCTCATTGAAATTATTTTATTTATTCTCCCCCCACTAGAAACTCTTACCACTCACAGTTATGGTGTGGAGTGGAGCCATTATCGCTGAAAATGAAGCTATGAAATTCCACAAGTATTGTGTTTCCCCAACAATAATCCTAACTTCAGTGAAATTTGTAGGATATAAAAATTTCATGATGGCCTCCATATTTGTGAGATCTATCTTGATATCCCCTCCACCAATCACATACCCCACATACACCAAAGAATATTGAACAAAATCACATTTCTTCATGTTAGCCAACAACTGGTGCTTCTTCAAAGTCTCTAACACCTTCATGAGATCTGATATGTGCTCCTGCCAGGTAGCACTATAAACCAATATATTATCCAAATAGACTATAAAAAATGAATCTATATGTGGGTGTAATGCATCATTCGTCAATGCCATAAATGTAGTTAGTGCGTTACATAAACCAATGGCATGACCAACCATTCATACAAACCTTGCCTTGTATTGAATTCAATATTCCAAGATTATTATTCATTGATGCGTACCTGGTGGTATTCTGATTTGAGATCCAACTTGGTGAAATATTTTGCATACTACAACCAATCTAACAAATCATCAATCTTGGGAAAAGGGTACTAATTTTTTAGTTTAATAGTGTTCAATTCTCTGTAGTCAATACACATTTGCCAAGTCCCATCCTTATTTGGTACAATTATGATAGGTGACCCACAAGGTGAGGTTCTTGGTCGATTCACAACCTGATCCAATAGTTGTTGCAACTACGTCTTCACTTCATTTTCTTTCAGAACATATTGTCTATACAACACAATATTCAACAATGGGGATTCTAGCTATAATTGTATTTCGATCTCCACTTCCCTTTTGGGTGGTATATTTTTAGGCTCTTTGAACATTCCTATGTATCCCTGTAGAAAATCCTAAAATTGATGCTTCTACTCTTTAATACACCCCTCTATGAATGCCTTTACTCTTATTGATTCATCCTCAATATGATTTTCTCTTAAGAAAAGTAAAACATATTTCTTACTGGAACTAATCAACTTCTTGGCTTGGTTGGTACTTACCAGTGAGATGTTTGACTTGCCTTTATCTGTGTTGATGATGTAGGACTTTTCATCCTTTATTAGTCGATCCTAGTTGTCTCTCTGCATGAATATTACATCCCTCATATACATGTAGGGACTTCCAAACAGTACTCCATATATTCCAAGGGGTGCTACATCCAATTCCACTTCATCAATAAAATCAAAACTTAGAACAAATTTAATCTTACATTGTTTTTTTACATTGATATTTTCATCCTTGTTCACCCATCTCAATGGTTATGGGCTAGGATGATTGAGATCCTCCAATCCAATCTTTCTAACCATATCTTCTTCTATGAAATTAGTTTGTGAACTAGAGTCGAATAGGGCATCTATTTTGGTCTTCTTAATTTGGATATTGATGTGGAAGAGTTTGGTCATCTCCTTCTCTTCCTAGTGATGAAGGATACTCATATTCACCTCCTTCTGCACTGATGTTCATACAATATTCTCATCGACATCGAAGCTTATTCAACCTGATTGCTCAAATCCGTGTCTAGGAGATTCTTTTTCTTTGCATCCTTCTTGTGGTTCTTCGAGTTCAACTATGGATGTAGTTTCCAACACTTTTCCTCAGTGTGCCAATCAATATTGCAATGGTTACAATGGTTTATAGGATCCTTGCACTCATGTGCAATGGATGTCACCTTCTTATCCTTTCTCCCTTTTCACTTCTTCTTCCCCTCCTAGGAAGCTTCCTAGTGCTATTTCTACTTGGAACTGCTTAGCTTTCCTTTCTTATGGCCTATGTTTTCCAAGTATTGTTCCTGTACACATGCCTCATCCACTGTCCTTGGATTGAAAAACATCACTTTATTTCATAGGTGGCTATGTATACCCTCTAGATACTTGAGTGAAGAGAATAACTTATAAACTTAATTATCAAATCTAATCTACAACCATTGAATTAATGATATTTGGGACAACCACACAAACAAAACTATACATGAGAAACAACTTTTGGAAACAACACCACTTAAAACACAATTCTTTTATCACAGGTATGTGCATACATAGATGTATTTCTCCCAAACTGATATGCAGGGGCTGTGCCACCTGTACGGATTTGTATACTCACAGGTTTCACTCAGGGCATCCGTACAACAAAAATGTGACTACAATATAGCTAGATTTTACCTTAATCTTCAACAAAAACACTGATAAACAGAACATCTCTTATATTTTTAGACCTGGTATGATTTCCTTTCTCAGTTGGTTATTCTTATGGCCTGTACGGTATCCATACCACTCGTATAGACTCATTTTCCTGGGAATTTTGATGGATTTACTTGTAGGTGGATCTATCTTGGCCTCCTTTCCACTACTTAACCTCCTCATCTTGCTTTCCTAGACCTGACTTGGTCTAGTCATTGACCCTACTCGACCCTCCTTTTCCTATCTCCTTGATCCTGCTTGACCCTCTATTGTTGGTTCGACTTAATCTTGTTATCAGATATCCTTAGAGGCACCTCTCTATCTTAGTTGGATGCCTTCACTTGAGAAATGATTATGGAATGAGGCCTTCTAGTTTATTTGTAATCCTAGCCTTTCCTCTCATGCAATCCTAGCCCTTGGATCTTCTTATCAAGATCTTGATCTAGTGGTGGGGACTTAATCAAGAATTGAGATCACTTAAGTCACATCCAACAATTGTGACTTAGTCTCATGTTGAATTGAGTGGTCCCCACCAGTATAGTGTTTTCTAGGCATAATTTGGGCCGCTTCCACACTACTAGACACCCCTAACATAGAATTCCATTCCTGAGATACATAATATAAAAATCCCTCTTATTGAGGGAGGTACTGCCACTGGTGTTTCCTCCTCCATGATCCACATCACTGTGAGTCTCTCCCTCTGATATGAGAGTACCATCCTCTATAAGTCGGGATACTCGATCTTCTCTACTTGGTTGTTTATGTTGTCATTTATACCAGGATCATCTGAATATCCCTACTCATCTAGTTGAGTTCATTCCCACCACTTGGGTCTGATGAGGGTAACTTCTTGTTCCCTTAAGAGTGATATAGAAGACTCACTACTTTTCTCTTTGAAATTATAGATAGGTTTCCCCCACAACTTGTGTAGGTAATCTTCACTTATGCCTATTATCATAGGTGGTCACTGTGTTTGGTTTCTAACGGATCAAATGTGTACACCAAAAATAAATAAGATGATACCATAGCCTTGATGTTCTAAGGATGATATTAAGAACACACTAAATCTCATGCTTGGTACATAAAGTACCCCTAGCACCATGAGAATCCTGCCTGATTCTATCTGTAATGATACTATCCCTTTTACTTGGATTTCCACCATGTTAGAATGCACACCACACTTCACAAAGCCTAAATATTGGGCTGTGAACTCTTGAAGTGAAATTCTTTAACCTATCATATGACTTGTGGAAGCACTATCTATGTACCATCCTTTTCTGATTCTATCCTCTGTATCAAAAAATAGAGTGTACTCATCTCGAAACATTCTAGAAAACACTCGAGCAGTGGCAACCAACTACTTCTCTTCTTCCTCTTATTTGTCCTCGATTTATATTGAGGTTGATACCTCCTTCATTTTCCCTCTAGTACCATAGCCCTTCTTGGATTGAGAGCACTAATTGGAAAAGTTTCCAAATTCTCCACACACATAGCATTGGACATGTGAGAGGTCGTTCTTTGATCTCCCATTTGTGGATCCTCATCTAAAGATTGTTCCTCTTCTACCCTTTCTTCCCCTCTTGGAGGTGAGAGTAAGATTCTCCTCCTATTCATCCTCATCCACATCTCTACCTCTCGTGATATCCTCTTGGAAACAATTGTTTCATAACATATCCCAATCAGGAAGGTTCTCTTTGGATACTACCCCATCAATGAAGGGATCCCACTTCTTTGGGAAGCCTCTTAAGGCAGAATGAACTATCTTAGTTGGGGACAGTCTTACCCCAAATACAAGGAGTTCATCTATAAGTTGTCTTACTTTGGTAAGGTAGACTGTAAAACCTTCCCCTTTAGACATATTTGTGTGTTGGAGCCTCTCTTTGAGATCCATGATTATTATCTCATGCTTGGCATCAAACAACCCCTTCAGATGTGACCACATTTCATGAGTTGTTTGCTTCTAACCAATGTTGGGTACCAGATGATCTTTCACTCCATATAGAAGGATCCTTTGAGCTCTAATTTCTAAATCATAATATATTTCCATATCTTTAGCATTAATGGCGATTGTGGCCGAATTCTCGAAAATACCCCATACGTTTCTCTCTTGAAGAGAATTCTTCATTTTGCACTTCCATTGCACGTAGTTAGAGGCACCATCAAGTATGTCCTCATATCTGAGGTTTGTAGTCATATTTCTACTTAGTTTCAACTTCTTCAACTCTGAATTTCTCCCTCTTTCTCTAAGCAAATCGACCATACTCGATCCTTTTCTCTTACTTCAAATTACAGGGTACGAACTCCCTTTTAAACTTCTTCTTTCCTTGTCTCTGTTAGTACAAATATTCAACACCTATTTTAGGGATGTCATAAATTTGGCGCTGATAGCATGAAGAGAATAGCTTATAAAATTAATTGTCATTGTTACAAGGAAAATCTCTCTATGGCTAGGGTGAACCACAACAGACAGGTATGACTGCAGAAATCAACTCTATCCCATAAATGAACTATATAAACAAATGTGAAAGCGAGATAAGAAAAGGACCTACCTCGTCCATATGTTTGAATATGTCCACAGTTGAGCACTTTAACCCAAAGCTTTATACCTGCAACAAGTTCTCAACAAACAAGTGAAGCAAGCATATAGTGATAATATAAAAGGTTAGCACATTAGATAGAATAATCCATTAATATACAAAACAAACATTCCCATGGATAATAACTCATATATTTGTAAGATATCAATTGGAAGCGAAGAGAGTATTTCTATTAATAAATGATCAGCAAAAGTAAAAATATTACAGACTTCTGTGTCGGCACGGTTCGGAACCGAGAAACCAAGTTCCTTCCAGCTGGGCCTCCACCACTTCAATCCTCCACCAAAGGAAATCTCATAGAAGGGCGATAATGAGGTTCTCCGTCAATAAGGGAAGAGCTTGGGGGTTGAACACTATGTTCAGACTTAAAGGATAAAGGGATGCAGACTCAATATGAAGTAAGTTTCTCCAGAGTAACTTTTCTCTCAAAGTTGAATTCTTTCTCCTTTTCCATAGCTCGGAATTGGCTTCTTTATAGCCTTCATAATGAAACTTAAGGGCCGAGTCATAACGTTTCTAGTATATGGAAGGCTAAGGATTAGAGATATCTTATCTTGACATGGAAACCCTACTTTTAATTTTTATTTTCTAGCACAAATCTCGATGTACGCAGGTTGTAGTGGAGCAACCTCTATATATGCTTGTTGTATAGGGTGAAAGATGCATACAAGTGGAAAAATTTGTATTTTTGTCTCTAGATTTATCAATCAGGGAAAGTGAGTATGCATAGGCAAATGGAGTAAGTCCCTCTCTGCAAGATTGCTTAAGGTGAGGCAAATCTTTCTCTAACAGATGCCCCCTAATGTGTGAGGTCATAGGAGTATTTGCAATGGCCGAAATACATTATAAATAACCCAGAAGTCGATTGGTAGGGGACCAGCTGGATGAACTCAGTTTCTCATTACATTTTGTACTGACTTTGCATACATGGCTGCCAAAAATTACACTACAGATCCATGTGGAAAATATACCAAACAAGTGCCCGTGGCCATGAATAGGCAAATACAAATGCGGTTACATGCCAAAATATGTCATAGTCACGAACAAGGCCCAGTAGAACTAGTCTCAAAAATCCAAGTTGAGGATATCTTTATACCATGGAGTACAATCTGATCTCCCATGATCACTGAAGTCATATAGGTATTGGTCAAATGAAAAGGAAGCAACAACTCAAGAAATCTACAGCCAGATAGTGATGTCTTCAAGTCTTCTACACAATCCGCCAGAGGTGCAAGTCTACATTATGTGAATAAAGGAGTTGAGTTCAAACACAATGAGACATCATTTGATTATTGGTCATTGAGGTATACCGGTCATTGAGGTATACCGTTAAAAAATGCGAGACAACCTACCGATAATGAAAGTAGGTATTAAGGCACCGATTACATTCTTACAAGTGTGAATAAAGGAGCTGGTTTCGAACACCTGAATAATCCAGCAATCAGGAGACATTGATGTATTGCCAACTGTCGATGGCGAGAGAGCTTACCACTGATGACTGCAAGCCTCAAGGTACTCATAAGACTCTAGCTCTCATTTTCTAAATAGATGGGCTGAAGTCAATGGAAAGAGACCCAATGAAAGGAGAGAATTAACTGTAGGCCGGGCCATAGTAATGATAGGTATCTCTGACACTATGACCATAGAGGTTGCAGGAGTCGAAGGGGTGCCATTAACTATAGTGGGTATGGGAGTCAAAGGGCTCCTATAATTTTGAAGACCAGGTTTAGTACTCATTCTTGTAGAATCACAAGTCTGAACGGTGGATGTGTGTGTACCATGTATAATGACTCTATGCCTTTTAGAAGGCAAGGACATGAAATCCAGTGGTAACTGTAACAAACGACGTGACTGACAGGGAGGTTGGTCCGACTCCACAATGAATTAAGACTCTAAACATAAAAAATATATCCTAAGGCCAACTAGTAAGCAAAGAGAATACTAAAAGTCAAACGACCAATATGCATGCAAACAGGGTAAAGTGGTTGAGTTGCCTCCCTCCCTAAAGAAGGTATGTCTCACCCAAGAGGGGCCTGAGACTCTCTACTAAAGATAGGGGGTAACATAATGAGTTATAAGGGCCCTCATGAGCTTAACAACTAGTCGGTCATATCCCTCCAGAGAGGTAATCCTCCATAAAAGTTGTGTGTTGTCTGAACCTTATCTGACCCAGGGTACCTACAGAATGACCCCTGCAAGTAACCTATGAGACACCTAAGTCAAGAAACTAATAAACCACTATATAATCGATGCACATGCGAGAATTCATAAGTCAGGTTCACCGTATGGGTAGGGTAGCAAAGCCCAAAACCTTGAAAGCACCGCCTCTCATGGAGGTAAAGGCACTAACAAGATCCCCAGATATGAATAGATCCCTAGAAATATCTCTGATGCTAGGAAGGTATCGAGGGGATATTCCTTCAACCAACTTCGTGCGAACTTGTGATTAACTCCGATGTGAACAGAGCCTCCTGATATTACCAATTATACAATGGATTTCTCCACTCCCTGAATTAGACACATATTTTGATTTAATTGCCTTGGAGAAGTTTACTCACAAAATCCTATTCCAAGGCACTAAATCCTAGGCTAGTTTGTGCACCCTATAAAATAAAATCGTTACTAATAATTTCTGAATTATAGCGTTGATTTTATGGCTGTGATTACTCAAAAAGGTATGGTAATGAAACTCATGGTTTTATGACTTTGCAAGAAAAGTAAATATGAAAGTAATGCAAATTCCTAACTTTAACTTTTGATGAATGATATGCTCCTAAAAAAGGATGCAATTTTCAAATTCAAATATGCAATTCAGAAGTAAAAATGCAATCTTTCACTATATGCACTAAGCTAATGATAAAGATTCAAAGAAAAAAATGCCAAGCAATACAAAATGCCTGTTTTTTTGTATTTTCAATATATCGAAACTAAAAATGCATGGACTGAAAAGTAACTTGATATATAGCCCTACTTTGTATAAAAAAGAGACAACTCAAGCAGGATATCAAGGTACGAAACACCCAGCCCAATGTACAAGGACAATAAAAATGAAAATATGAACAGAAAGATTTCCCCCAAAAATTCAACCAAAAGAGGGTTTCCTGTCATCCCATAGGCACTCAACATGGACTACAGAGACCTAAGAAGGCTCAACAAGCATCAAATCCCACCCAACAAACACTAGACCAAGCAAAAAGGAAAGGAAAAGAGGTGTACGCAACTGTTTGGGAAAACAAAGTGTATATACACAGCTTGCAGTGAGACAACACACATGTATACATGACTGTCAAGGAAAAAGGCACGTATATTCTTTAAAACAAGGCCAAGTAAGGGAGGAAGGCTAAAAACTCAGACCCAGAGTGAACAGGAGCTATCAAGCAATGTTACAAAAAGAACCACAATAGAAATGAGAGCAATCTAAAGAGAAAAGTACTTCAAACCCTAAGAAAGAAGATTCATCCCTAGTATGGTCGCTAATTTTGTTACAAGGAAAATCTCTCTATGGCTAGGGTGAACCACAACAGATAGGTATGACTGCAGAAATCAACTCTATCCCATAAACGAGCTATATAAACAAATGTGCAAGCGAGATAAGAAAAGGACCTACCTCGTCCAGATGTTTGAAGATGTCCATAGTTGAGCACTTTAACGCAAAGCTTTATACTTTCAATAAGTTCTCAACAAACAAGAGAAGCACGCATATAGTAATAATTTAAAAGGTTAGCACAATAGATAGCATAATCCATTAATATACAAAACAAACATGCCCATGGATAATAACTCATATATTTGCAATATATCAATTGGATGGGAAGAGAGTATTTCTATTAATAAATGATCAACATAAGTGAAAATATCACAGACTTCCATGTCATCACGGTTCGGAACCGAGAAACCATGTTCCTTCTAGTTGGGCCTCCACCACTTCAATCCTCCACCAAAGGCAACCTCATAGAAGGGAGACAATGAGGTTCTCCATCAATAAGGGAAGATGTAGGGTGTTGAACACTGTGTTCAGACTTAAAGGACAAAGTGATGCAGACTCAATATGAAGTAATTTTCTCCAGAGTAACTTTTCTCTCAAATTTGAATTCTTTCTCCTTTTCCATAGCTTAGAATTGGCTTCTTTATGTAATGTAGCTAGAGAGGTAGTGGGGGGGCCTAGAGGGCCCATAGTGATAATAGTGGAGGTCATTCAATGTAAGGTGGACTAGGTCCACTATATTAGTAAATAAGACCCACTATGGTAGTTAGATATAATAAATGTAAGAGGACTTCTTAGAAGGTTCTACTTCTAGAAGATTCCTCCTCTAGAATGTTCTTAGGTGATGGTAGCACTATATAAAGGGGTTCAAGCAATGTAATGAGATATGAAGAGAAATATTGTATTTGGAATTGAAGCTCATTAGGAGGTTGCCCCCTCGAAGAGGCAAGTGAACAGGAGATGATCCCTTCCATAATAGGATCCATTGTATGGTGTTGCCCTACCTCAAGGGTTTGAAATAATAAAGTGTGGTTTCTTCTATATTGCTTTGTGGATCTATTTTGTATTCAGTATTTGTGGTGATTATATCTTCAGATCTGGTATTGGTTCTTAACAAGTGGAGGGTCTCATGAATGCATATAATCAAGAAATATATGCTTGGTATGATTTTGAGGCTGATTGTGCTAATTGGTATATGGATAGTTGTCATTTCTGGGATGACAACCACTTCCATATTTTATTTGATGACTCCACTCCACATTCTGTAGAGAAAATCAATGTCCCACATCAGGAGCTAGTTACCAGTGTTCAGTCTACATATTCTACAGTGGTATTATTCCTCCCAGATTCTACTATGACCCTTTTCCACTATGTGGATGGATTTTCTTATTTGGATCCACATGATAGG
>JASDQU010736698.1:351915-379964 GCA_032191745.1 Picea mariana | reverse complement strand
AGGACTTCTTAGAAGGTTCTACTTCTAGAAGATTCCTCCTCTAGAATGTTCTTAGGTGATGGTAGCACTATATAAAGGGGTTCAAGCAATGTAATGAGATATGAAGAGAAATATTGTATTTGGAATTGAAGCTCATTAGGAGGTTGCCCCCTCGAAGAGGCAAGTGAACAGGAGAGGATCCCTTCCATAATAGGATCCATTGTATGGTGTTGCCCTACCTCAAGGGTTTGATATAATAAAGTGGTGATTTTATATATTGTTCTTCTATATCTGTTGTGGTTCTTTCGTATTTAGTCTTTGGAACTTAACACTTTATAGCCTTCAAAATGAAACTGAAGGGTTGATTTAGAACGTTTCCAGTATATGGAAGGCCAAGGATCAGAGATCTCATGTCGTGACATGGATACCCGAATTTTAATTTTGATTTTATGGCACAAATACTGATGTACATGGGATGTAGTGGGGAATCCTACATATACACTTGTTGTAGAGGGTGCAAGATGCATACAAGTGGAAAAATTTGTATTTTTGTCTCTGGATTTATCAATCAAGGAAAGTGAGTCTACATAGGGAAATGAAGTAAGGTCCTCTCTGCAATACTTCTTAGGGTGAGGCAAATATTTCTATAACAATCATATCTAATCTACAACCATTGCATTAGTGATATTTGGGACAACCACACAAAATAAACTATACATGAGAAACAAATTCTAGAAAAAACACCACTTAAAACACAATTTATTTATTGTTGGGTGCAGGCCTATTTTGAGATGGAAGTATATTTTGGGTGCAGACCTATTTTGAGAAGGAAGTCTATTTTGGTTGCATGCCTATTTTGATAAGGAAGTCTATTTTGAGTGCAAGCCTATTTTTGGAGAAGGATCTGTTTTGGGAAAGACCTATTTTTGGAAAGGAAGACCTAATTTTGGAGCACATGGAACAAGTGACAAGAAAGCAACATGTAGAAAAAGAAGGAAAAGTAGCATGTAGGAGGAAAATCAATGTGGCGCGCAGGAATGCAAGCCTAACCATGATAAAGTTAGGGTTTTGGAAAGATTGTAACAACTATAAGCTATAAATTAGTGTAAATAAGGACCTAGGAGGTCTAGGAGAGAAGAGGATTTCAGTTAAGGATAGAGAGAGTTTATTATTATGAATTTGTGGGTTGTTGATTGTAATGAGTCTTTTATAAGAGTCGAGTAAGGTAGTCTTTGAGGGTTAGGTCACAGGCTAAGGAGCTTGGTGTGTTGTAGTCCGCCTCATAGAGGGTTTTTACCCTCAATCTTGATTGTATTATTGGAGATGTAATGCGCACAGCACAAGATTTTGCAGTACAATAAACAAAAGAGAAGAGAAGTCAGATATTTGTGGAAGTAGCGCCAGGAGGGGGTGAAACACGATCAACCTTGTGTTATGTGTGATTGTTGATGAATGTATACTTTCTGTTGATCACTATATTAAGAATGAATTGTTAGATTAACTTTATCATCATTAACTTTAGAAGTAATTGAATGATTAACAAGGATAATGCATAAGGAAGAAAGAAAACAATCACATATCCCCACTCATTTCTAGACTGCAAACACCTGAGTATTGCAGTCCCTCATAAAATATATCTCAGGTGAGACTGTGTTGTGTACCCTATGCACAATGTTTCCTTTTGGTTTACTATGAGGGCCAATAGTTTTGAAGAGTTTTATTGGAAACCTATTGAGATCCTAACCTGGGTCAGCCCAAGAAGAAGTAAAATAAGACCAAAAAATGGTTATGTTTCCTGCTAGAACTGCATAGGGTTGACTGGACGTGATTCGTGGAAGAAAAACACAGAGGATAAGAGTATAGAAGGGAATGTTCAGGCCATGGAATCCAATGAAGGAAGAGATTTAAAGATGGTTTAAAACAAAGGAAATTGAGTTTGCATAGAAGGACAACAAAAACCCTAAGTTAACATCATGCAAATATCTCGACAAATACGTGTTTAGTGACTTGCATGAGGTATTTTTTTGTGATTTCTCACATTTGTTGCAGGAGTGGTTATTGAGGTTAAAATACAACTTCCCTACAAATTGAATCAGATAGTTGGAGTGGAATCTTGTGGAGATTGCACATTTACAAAAAGTTAATAACAAATTTATGTGTGCACTAGATTTTTGGTTAGACAATATTGTTGTAGGGTTTATCACTGAATTTGCAGTAGATACTGCAAATTCCTACACTGCAGTAGAGTATGAATTTCTAAAAGGACCCAGAGGTAGGTACATATGATCATTGTACACTTCAATCAAGATTTTATTGTATAACAACGGTGTGATCACCATGCAATCAGGCATTTAAACTTCTCCGCGTGCATGGGAAAGGGGGGAAGCACTGACAAGAGGTTGATAGATGGATAGGGAGACAGATAATGGGAAGAAGAAGGAGTCCATGGAACCAATCATGATGGAAAAGGAATAGATAAAGTAGATAATGGAAAAAGATGGAAAGACATGCAACATAATACCCTACCAATATAAAATGAATAACAAGAAGAGATCCATAGCCAACAGAGAGGGATCGGCAAGCGATGATGAAGAGGTATAAGATCTTTAATCTATGGAGAAGATTGAGGAAATCCTATATGCAACATATGAAAGGAAAAAAGGAGGTCCAGGGTGTTGGCAACCATATTAATCTCTATTTTTTTTTACAAGCTGCCTACACAGGGTTTTTAAATTCTCATTACTCATCGCAACTTTTCGCATTAAACGACACCATTATCCTTCGCTTTTTTGCGTACCTTATTTTCGATTTCATTTTCACGACTGCAAGCGTGAAAACCCACAGTTGGAATTCATTTTTGATTACATCAAAGGGGTAATGTTCATTTGGTTTATCATGAACCTAATTGTTTACATGGTTATCACCCTTTGGTCTCGAAAACACCTTGGTTACATATGTATCAAAACACACCCATTTAGCATTTGACTATTGTTAATATGGTTTTGATTTATAAAATATTTGATGCAATGGTTTATTTGACATATTTATGTTTTTGATCAAATCATGGATATGCAATTGCCTATTTGACATTTTGATCGAATCTTTGGGTATGCATATGTTGGTTTTAAACTGTTATGATTTTCATACCATTACACCGAGGTGTCTTTCAAGTACAGCCTGATATGATGTTCTTACATGGCCTCAATCTACACCACTGTCCTCGCACGCATAGCATTAATGCTCCTTCATTGCATTTCGAGCTGCCTTTGCATTGTGTTGGGGAAGCTTGGGGAAAATGGCTCTGTTTCTGTTCTTTCAAACCCTATTGCCAAATACCCTGTCGATTTTGTGCTGTTAGCCATGGCTCCTGTAGTGAGAATTGAACCCAATGGTGCCCAGACTTTGTTATTGTTTGATAATGCATGAGAAGACTTAGAGAGGAATTGTTGGCGGGTTTTTGTTGAGAATTTCGAGGGTTTTAATTTGGCAGTTGCTCAAAAATTCGCGCTAACGTTCGATGGTTGCAGAGCTAAAGTTGGAGATGTCCAGCTTGAGTTAAATGAAGATTTCATTAGCTTAGCCATTGGTTTGCCAGCCGTGGGATATAAATGGTGTAAAAACTCAAAGGTTGAGGATGTTCCCTGGTCACTGTTGTTTACTTCAAGGAAGATTACCACCTACGAAAAAGATATGCCTGTTATAGCTCTAAAACCTAGATGGAATGATCTGTTAGCTATTTTCAAGTAGTTCGTTACCTGTGAGGGTAGATATGGTTTGGTTTTCTTATATCACTTGCGGTTGCTCATGAGTTTTATCAATTTTCCCCTAAACATGCCCTATTTTCTCCTCCGAAGTTTATACAAAATGGCAAATCATTTTAAAAGGTAGAAATCTGATTCCATCCTATTCCACCACTATTTGATTAAAATTATTATGGTTCATCAGTTGAAGTTAAACGGTGATTGTTGGGACACCTTCCTGTTAAGGAATGGTTTTGCTAGCACTGAAATAGGACAGGTCGACAAGTCTGTCATTACAGAAACCCTCATCGAGCCTTTCGTCCCTCCTCCTTCGCTCTTACCCTCTGTGGAACCCTCGACCTATCCAGACACTACCCAACCTAACATTCTGCCTGATTCATATCTCAAAGGTGGTGGTAAGTCTGTTAAAAAGTTTGCAAAGAAAAAGTGTAAAGGTAATAGTGATATCAATTACAAGTGTAAAAGGGCAGCATGTTGGGTTTCACGATGTGCCCGAAATAAACCTAAGGAAAATGCAGACCAAAACCCAATTGTGTTAAGCGAGGATTCCAATTCAGAAATTGAATGGTTTCTAACTGAAGAATATCCATATTCGTATGGACTTTGCTCTGGTAAACCCTATGATTTTGTGACGAACCTTCCACCATGTCTTAAAGATGACCCCGAATTCCCTGGAATCAAACTCAACAGTGAACCTACAGGCTGAATGGAAAATTCCCCACCTATTAATACCATCACTGCTAACACATAGTCTATTCAGCCGCAATGCAACGAATGTCAGTCATGGCTCGATAGGTACTACAGGGACGTACCTCTACTTCAGTCTTGGATCAAGTCCTTGGAAGCCCAGGTGAATGTGCTAACAAAAGAGAACGACAGAATACAAAACGTAGCTCAAACCAATGATAAAAGACAAAAAACCATAGGGTTTGTTGTGTTTAAGAACGTGGAAGCGACGATTGCCATTGTGAATTCAAAAATTGCTTGATTAAAAGGAATCCCTGAATCTGAGGTATGGTGTTTTAAAAATAATTTTAGTATGATTTTGTCTTTGTTTTTTATTAGAATACATGATTTGTTTGCTCAAATTGCATCTAGTCTATTTTGATTGATTTAATAAAACACGATTCTGGTTATAATAATAACTAGCTACAGAATTGTGAGATTCTGTAGCTAGTTACTAAAATTTGAATTCTTTGTTTTTACAACTAAAATGAAATCTGGAATCGTGTATTCTTGTTGGTTTATAGGTACATACGATTTCTAAAGGAGATTTGAATCGTTGGTGGCATCTTTCAACATGCTATTTCTTTATATGGTTTTAGAATAGTCTGTTAGTTTTGATAACAATGATAATTTGGGAGGTTGTATCCCCCACAATTTTTGGAACAAATTTGATGATTTCCACAGGAAATGTTTTGATCCTGTGGCCTTTATAAATCTATTGTTTTGTAAAACAAGAACCATCGCTACCTGGGAGTAGAAACTATGGATTTATGATTGACAGACTTAAATGGAAATTGATGTTGGTACAGCTTTAGCTTCGATATATCATATTTTTGTTCAGGTTTTGCTCATTTCGATTTGTAATCAAATTGTGACTACTTTAGATATCATGGTTTTATTACAGATAGATGTAATGGGATTTATATGATGTCCATGTTTTATGTCTCTCATATTATATACAACAATTATCCTATTCAAATTTGATGATTAGAAGGTTAATCTTCTTCATTCAATGAGAAGTTACATACAAATGTTTACAGCCAGATTTATCTTAATGTGAGCATTTGTCAAATTATAAATTGTTGTTGCTACATATCTTACTTGTTCTGTCATTAGCATTCAAGTGTTACTACTTCGCATTTACGAGAAGCATTTGGAAAATCTGGTGCGGGTTGGCCTCATCGAACAACAAAATTAGATGCTATGCACAGGATGAATAGGAGATGTGATTACAGGTTAGTTTGTTAGTGTTATTTAATTAGTTTAATTAATATATAAATCTCCTGTAATCTAAACACTTTTTATTGTTCATCTCTGTTTTTAATTACACAGTTTCCCATTGCATTTCTTGTTTATAGAAGTTATAAAAAATAAAAAATAAAAGGGCTAAATGATAGTTCTGTTGTCATAAATCAATTCATATATGATTTTCGCAGATTTCGATCAAAATTTGCATTCTGTAAATATTATACATATATTAGAGATATAATCATACCGATGCACAGTACATATAATAAGTAGAACTACTATTTTATAAATATTAGTTAGCGAACTGTGAATATATTTTAATTTTGCATATAGTTTTCAACAGTTGTTTTTCACTTAGTTAGTTTCTTTAGTTTTGTTTTTTCACTTCCTTAGGACTTAGATCGGCCAATGGAGCCGCTAAACCCGTCGGAGTGGATTAATCCAAATGGCTTGGGTTAAATAGACAACCACGGACCGGATTCACTCCTCCAGTTGACGAGTGGTCAATTTCGCCCGTCAACAAATGATGCTAGAAGGAGGGCCTGAAAATTATTAATGGCACGAGGTGGTCGTAAGACTCCTCCACTACCTACCCGCTCATCTATAGTGACTAGAAGTCATTCAAACGACAATGTTGTCCCTCAAACAGCAACCACATCAAACGATGATCTACGGATCACAGTCGAACCAGTAACCCCAAATCCTACAGGTGGTGACATACAAGAAATTGTCCACCAATCTCTCATAAGAACACACAGTGCCTTCACCCATTTAATAAAACCAAACCGACCTTTGGACCAACCATTAGATTTATCTGATATTAGAGAACAACTTGGAGGCACTAACCTCACTTTAAACCCTACAGATCCAATCCTCACTCCTGTAGCAGGAGGATCTGGTATACCACCCTCACCACCTCCTTCATCCCCTTCTTCTTCTGGAGAAGAATCCTCTGATGAAGGCAGTTCCTCATCCCAGCCTTCGACACCGCCCACACCAATGGAAAACCAGAACAATCCCGCCAGACCCTGGCTTAACCAAGATGCAGTGGCCATACTTGGGCCTCATCATCCCTTACCCAAACACCCAGATAAGTGGCTCCCTAAATTTGTCCCGGACTCTAAACAGATCGCCAAACATCACATCAAAAAGTTTATGTTAGCCATTAGACTCTGTAGTGTCGAGCACGAAGACGTAGTCTGTAGATTGTTTCCCTACACCTTTGAGGGCAATGCCTCTACCTGGTACTTTGCCCAACAGCCCCATACCATCGTGTCATGGGAGAAGTTTGAATCCTGTTTTCTTGAGAAGTTTGGAGACGACAAGTCCCCAGAAGTTCTAGTCATGGAGCTTTCTAGTTTAAGAATGAACCCCAAAGAGAAAATCAAAGACTTTAATCAAAGATTCTTAACACTAAAGAACCAAATCCCTACGGATTTGATGCCTGTCGAGAATCTTATCATAACATATTATACGAAAGCCTTACATCAAATCATAGCCATTTGGGTAAAGAGATCTAAGAAAGCCACATTGTTAGAGGCCTTCGAAGAGGCCAGTCAGATCGAGAAAGACATCCTCAGCTTAAAAGACACTACTAGCAATGAAATAGAGACTAGTTCATCTTCCAAAAAGAAAATCGAAATCCTCCCTAGACCTGCTCAAAACAAAACACAACCTGAAAGCTCAGATTTAGAAAACTTACAGAAAGTCGTTCAAAAACTGTCCAATCAAGTTATAGATTTGAAAAGGATGGATGAAGAAGCTTATTCGAGCAAAGGGCCTTACAAACCCCCATTTAGGAAGCCTTTTCCCACCAACCGGCCTAATTCAAATACTGAAGGCCTAAATCTAGAAAGCTTGCAATTCGTTATTCAAATGATTCTAGAAGCACAAGATAACTTGATGCCTCCTGAGATCCTCGAGGAAGTAGCTGAACAAGAGACAGTAGAAGAATATGAATCCTCTCCGAACATTTTTGGACATTTCTCGGATAGCATTTTTCAAGCTAATTTCGAGACAGTACATCCTTACAATACTAGGAGTAAGACAACAAACAAGCCTTCTTCTGAAAACATTACGACTTTACCCCCAAAAAAGTCTAAAACAACTAAGACTAGACAGAATTATCTAAACCCAAGCTTAGATTATGATTTGGTTGAAGATCTAAAAAATTTAAGGGCTAACATTTATGTTTATGAATTATTAAAATTCCCATTTCTGCTACAAAAAATGCTACAGAATATTGCAGAGAACAGCAAAAATGGCAATCCAAGCAGTAACAAAGGTTTTCAGAACAACCCCCAAGTTCCTCAGAAGGCCTCCGCCAAGACTACTTCTGATTCTCACGAGAAAAGATACCTTCCTGTAAATAATGTAACAAATATAGATAAATTAGTTTTAGAGGCTGCGAGTAAAAAGCAACAAGCTTCCACCATTAGTACTCGCAGAAATGTCCCTCCATTTTTGTTAACTTTTGAAATCTTCAATAGGAATGTGCACAACTATATGGTAGATTCAGGAGCATCATCCAACGTAATGCCATGGTCTGTGTGTCAGAAGATTAATGCTGAAGTTCAACCATCCACCTTAAAGATCATCCATCTTGATCGAACTAGTGTTAAAGTTATAGGCGAATTAAGAAATGTGCTTATAAGATTGTCGTTTAACCCTAAAGTTGATCAAGTGATTGATATTATTGTTGTAGATATTCCAGAAGTTTATGGTTTGTTTTTAAGCAGAGACTGGTCAGAACAACTGCATGGCTATTTTGAGACAGATTGGTCTCACTTGTGGCTTCCCGAGAATGGAAAGCCTAATAGAATCAAGGTAAATCGTGAACGTTACCTAAAGTTCACAGTGACAGATTTAAATGATCCCAATGAGCCATTTACACCTTCTGCTGATTCACCCGAAATACAAGGGATGGATACCTTTTTCGGCAATTTCATGAATGAAACTTCTACTATCACTAACCCAGAACAACAGTCTGAAATTTTGACATATATGCAGCTAGCAGCTTCTACCCAATGGTCACATGTACCCGACGAAAATCAAATATGGTCTCTTTACTTTGATGGGTCAAAATCCAAAGAAGGAGCTGGTGTGGGCTGAGTGATTATTGATCCAGCAGGTAACAAAACCCTGATTGCATGCAGGTTAGAGTTGGAATGTACAAACAACACAACAGAATATGAGACTTTGCTGCAAGGCCTCAGGAAAGCATTAGATATGAGCATTCAAAATTTGATTGTCTTTGGTGATTCAGAGATTGTGGTTAGACAGGTAAAAAATTCTATCCACTGCTTATCTCTGCACCTTAAAAGCTACCAATCTGAGGTATGGAATTTGATGAATAAGTTTTCTACATTTAACATAAATTCTATTCCTAGATTGAATAATTCAGAAGCTGACTTATTAGCTAATGTAGCTTTGAAACTTTTCCCTGCAGAAGGCTTGTCCTTGAATGCATTCTTCGTCGAACTGTTGTTCAGGCCATCCATCCCTGACAACATCACGAATTGGAGAGTCTTCGACGATGATCAACCGATTATAAGTTTCCTTCATATGGAAGAAACTTTCCAGGGCGCAGTGATTGACGAGGGTACTCATGATGAAAATCTTCGTGACTTCACGGTAATACCAGATACGAAATCTCCTGAATCTTCATCGGACATGGTAAATTCCATCCCTAAATCTGTAGTTAGATTAGAAAAATTTTATGATCTTCAGGACAAGTTCAAAAAATTAGTGAACTATAAAACGAATAGTTCCTCTTTAATGCATGAAAAAGTAAACTTGGGAACTAACGACAACCCACGGTGCATTAATTTAGGGGTAGGATGTTCTGAACAAGAAAAAGCAGCACTTATTAAATTGTTTAAGGAATTCAAAGATGTTTTTTCTTGGATGTACGACGACCTAAAAACCTTTGATCCTAACATCATACAACACGTCATTCCTATGAAACCCCAAACCTTACCTTTTCAACAAAAGTTAAGGAAAATGCATCCAAAACTCAAACCAWCTGTCAAGAAGGAATTAAATAAACTTCTGAACACTAAGATAATCTTCCCAGTTAGGCACATGCAATGGGTCTCTAATCTTGTCCCTGTCCAGAAGAAGAGTGGTGAAATCCGACTCTGCATCGATTTTTGAAATCTTAATCGAGCGTCTGATAAAGACAACTACCCTGTCCCACCTATGGAACAGATCCTTCAACAGGTATCTGGTTCTGAAAGATTATCCTTATTGGATGGTTTTTTAGGGTATATCCAAGTCCTGATGTCCCCTCTAGACCAACTTAAAACCACCTTCCTCACTCCATGGGGCACCTACGCTTATAGGAAAATGCCCTATGGACTCATTAATGCTGGTGCCACTTTCCAGAGAGCGATGGACATCACTTTCTGAGGCTTAATCAATCAATCTGTCGTAGTTTACCTGGATGATGTTACTGTCTTCTCGAAAAATAAAACTGATCACCTAGCTCATTTAAGATCCGTTCTACAACGATGTTGTAAGTACGACATTTCTTTGAATCCTAAAAAATCTATCTTCGCAGTAGAACAAGGTAAGCTCTTAGGATTTATTGTATCAAGCAAAGGGATGATTATCGACCCTGAAAGAACTCAAGTCATTTCGAAACTCCCCCCTCCCTTGTCAAAGAAGTCTATGCAATCTTTCTTAGGTCAGATAAACTTTGTCAGGAGATTCATCCCAATTTTTTCAGAAATGGTGAGACCATTACAAAACCTAATAAAAAATGACATACAATACCATTGGGGACCTTCAGAAAACCAAGATTTTAATTCAATAAAAAGGGCCATAATAGACGCTCCTTCTCTAATGAGCCCCTACTTTCCTCAAGACTTCACTCTCTACACATTCGCTTCTGACCGCTCTTACGCCGCTGTCCTAACTCAAAAGAACGCTGAAAACAATGAAGTCCCAATTGCCTTTATGAGCTCATCCTTCAAAGGCACAATACTTAATTACCCAACAGTAGATCAGCAAGCCTATGTTGTTTTTAAAGCAGTAAAACACTTCTGATCTTATCTTTTGAAGTCTAGGACGAAAATCATTGTCCCTTACCTGGCTGTCAGAAATCTGTTAGTACAGAAAGAACTAGGCGAAAAGAGGGCAAACTGGGTCACATCCTTGCAGGAGTATGACATAGAAATCACCCCAGCACAAATAGTGAGAGGTCAAGGGTTATGCAAGTTAGCCATTGACTCAACTACAGGACAACAAGAGGAAAATGATATGTCGAATCCAGGACAACATTACCAAAATTTAATCTGTTGTGCACAAAATATTGTTAGTCCCTGGTATAATGATATTAAATTTTGTCTTGAACATGGGTTAGCTCCCCGTCACCTGGATCCCACTAAAATAAGAGCGCTAAGATTAAAATATACCTCCTTTCAGTTGATTAATGGTATTCTGTTTCGTCAAAATTTTGATGGAGTACTAATGCGCTGTCTTGAGAAAGATGAAGCAGAAAAGGTCTTATTAGAATTGCACACAGGAGAAGCTGGTGGGCATTTTGGCGGAGATACTACTGCCCATAAAGTATTAAGAGCAGGTTACTATTGGCCCACACTTTTTAAATATGCTCATGCTTTGTGTCGCAAATGTGTTATTTGTCAAAAAGCGTCCGGACGGATGCAGAAACCAGCCTTCCCTCTACAGTCTGTTTCAGTAGTCTCCCCTTTTCAGCAGTGGGGTCTTGATATTATAGGCCCGATCAATCCGCCATCCTCACAGCAACATAAGTTTATCATAACAGCCACAGATTACTTCACTAGGTGGTCTGAAGCTACCCCATTAAATGCTGTAAATACCAGTCAAGTAATTGCCTTTTTGAATTCAAATATTATTACTTGTTTTGGTATCCCTGACTGCTTGGTATTTGATAACGCTTCCTATTTTTCGTCTCTTGAGATGAGTAATTTCTCTCTAGAAAAAGGAATTAAACTAAAATATTATGCCAGCTATTACCCTCAAGGTAACGGATTGGCAGAATCAACAAATAAAAATATGATTAAAATTATCAAGAGAACAGTATCTGAAAACCATAAAAATTGGCATAATGTATTGTTAAACACAATATGGGCTGATAGAGTGACTCCAAAAATTGTTGTGGGTAACTCACCCTTCTTTCTTGTTTACGGCAGAGAGGCAATTCTGCCACCACATATTCTCCTTCCCTCTCTGCAATTATCGTAGAAAATACAAGAAGAGGACTGTCCCCCTTTGGAGAATTGATTAACGCACTGTTACAATTAGAAGAAGTGAGGGCTCAGGCGAAACGGAAAATGGATCAGCATCAACTCATGGTTAAAAGTTGGTTTGATTCCAATTCTGCCTCTGACAGAAATTTTGAGGTAGGTGACCTTGTCCTAAAATGGGACAAACCGCATGAGGGAAAGGGAGAGCATACAAAGTTTCAGAACTTATGGCTAGGACCGTTTTTGATTGCTGAGAAATTGGGTCCCAGCTCCTTCCGATTGCAGAGTCTAGAGGGACAGCCAGACACCTATCCGGTGAATGGCCAAGATTTAAAGAGGTATTTTACATGACGACAATCCCGTGTACACTGTGTAAATATTTTTGTTTTGCTTGATTTTCATTTTTCTTTGCTATTTTGCTTTGATTCTTCCCTTATGCTTACCAGTTTTTATTTTGAAACACACATACCTGCATCATGAATTGTTTCAGACAAAGAGAACAGAAAAATTTCTCCTCTGAAATGACTACTGAAGATTGTTAAAACATCAATTATGATATTTTTCTGAAGTTTACAGCCATGTTGAAGAAATCTTGTTGTTTGAAATGCGTTTCTTGATTTCAATCTGTAATTGAAGATTTTCATGATCATCCATAAAAATTTCTTCTTACGCTGTCCCTGTTCCTTAAGAGAACAACTCAGAGATGTATCCCTGCCTTCGAAGGTCGGTTTATTAATAAACTGTCTCTAGATTTTAATCAAGGATAGTTAAAAATTCTCTCAAGGTCTGTAATTTATTAAAATATGTCCAAAATATCAGGATTTTCAGCATCACCCCACTCGATTAAATATCTTTAAAACTAAATAAATCTTCAGTGAGCTGTGGGAAGAACTTGTAAACCCGCTGGGATACTGAATAGGTCTGCTGGCAGTGGGTAAATGCATGCATGACGCCAAGATAACTTCGTCGGGGTACTGAACAGGCCCGCTGGTAGCGAAGCAATGTCAGGTATATGAAAATTCTCAGATATGGAATCTTTTGACCTTAAATGTCCTTCGTTCTGATCTGGAACTTCTTGGTAGGATACAGATATTGGAGTGGGTTAAATGGCACCCCTGTCGAGGCTATGGACGCCTGTTGGAAGCAACGGCTCTGTCAACAGTATTGGAGATTTTAACCTTAATATCGTGACTTGCTTTTGTTAAGATTGTCACCATTTTTCATCTTTTAAAAATAACAAGCAATCTGAAACTGAAATTTTTTATGATTGATAATGATGTTCAAACAGTTGTTTTCAAGTTGGAGTTTTTCTGATTATCCTAATATGGACTTGTTCGTTTGGCAGAGATAACTGCTTCTACCAATGTGTCACCATTGTTGGCAGCCATATTAATCTATATTTTTTTTACAAGCTGCCTACACAGGGTTTTTAAATTCTCATTACTTGTCGCAACTTTTCGCATTAAACGACACCATTATCCTTCGCTTTTTTGCATACCTACTTTTCGATTTCATTTTCACGACTGCAAGTGTGAAAACCCACAGTTGGAATTCATTTTTTATTACATCAAAGGGGTAATGTTCATTTGGTTTATCATGAACCTGATTGTTTACATGGTTATCACCCTTTGGTGTTGAAAACACCTTGGTTACGTATGTATCAAAACACACCCTTTAGCATTTGACTATTGTTAATATGGTTTTGATTTATAAAATATTTGATGCAATGGTTTATTTGACATATTTATGTTTTTGATCAAATCGTGGACATGCAATTGTCTATTTGACATTTTGATCGAATCTTTGGGTATGCATATGTTGGTTTTAAACTATTATGATTTTCATACCATTACACCGAGGTGTCTTTCAAGTACATCCTGATATGATGTTCTTACATGGCCTCGATCTACACCACTGTCCTCACACACATAACATTAATGCTCCTTCATTGCATTTCGAGCTGCCTTTGCATTGTGTTGGGGAAGCTCGGGGCAAATGGCTCTGTTTCTGTTCTGTCAAACCCTATCGTCGAATACCCTGTCGATTTTGTGTTGTTAGCCATGGTTCCTGTAATGAGAATTGAACCCAACGGTGCCCAGACTTTGTTATTGTTTGATAATGCATGAGAAGACTTAGAGAGGAATGTTTGGTAGATTTTTGTTGGGAAGTTCGAGGGTTTTAATTTGGAAGTTTCTCAACAATTTGCGCACTTTCGATGGTTGCAGAGATAAAGTTGGAGACATCCAGGTTGAGTTAAACGAAGATTTCATTAGCTCAGCCATTGGTCTGCCAGCCGTGGGACAGAAATGGTTTAAAAACTCAAAGGTTGAGGACGTTCCCTGGTCACTATTGTTTACTTCAAGGAAGATTACCACCTGCGACAAAGGTATGCCCGTTACAGCTCTAAAACCTAGATGGCATGATCTGTTAGCTATTGTCAAGCAGTTCTTTACCTGTGAGGGTAGATATGGTTTGGTTTTCTTATATCACTTGCAGTTGCTCATGAGTTTTATCGATTTTCCCCTAAACATGCCCTATTTTCTCCTCCGAAGTTTATACAAAATGGCAAAGCGTTTTAAAAGGCAGAAATCCGATTCCAGCCTGTTCCACCACTGTTTGATTAAAATTATTATGGTTCATCAGTTGAAGTTAAACAATGATTGTTGGGACACCTTCCCGTTAAGGAATGGTTTTTCTAGCATTGAAATAGGACAGGTCGGCAAGTCTGTCGTTACAGAAACCCTCATCGAGCCCGTCGTCCCTCCTCCTTCGCTCTTACCCTCTGTGGAACCCTCGACCTATCCAGACACTACCCAACCCAACATTCTGCCTGATTCGTATCTCAAAGGTGGTGGTAAGTCTGTTAAAAAGTCTGCAAAGAAAAAGTGTAAAGGTAATAGTGATATCAATTACAACGGTAAAGGGGTAGCGCATTGGGTTTCACAATGTTCCCGAAATAAACCTAAGGAAAATGTAGACCAAAACCCAATTGCGTTAAGCGAGGATTCCGATTTAGAAATTGAACGGTTTCTAACTGAAGAATATCCATATTCGTATGGACTTTGCTCTGGTAAACCCTATGATTTTGTGACGAACCTTCCACCATGTCTTAAAGATGACCCCTACTTCCAGAGAATCAAACTCAACAGTGAACCTACAGGCCGAATGGAAAATTCCCCACCTATTAATACCATCACTACTAACACACAGTCTATTCAGCCGCAATGCAACGAATGTCAGTCATGGCTCGATAGCTACTACAGGGACGTACCTCTACTTCAGTCTCGGATCAAGTCCTTGGAAGCCCAGGTGAATGTGCTAACAAAAGAGAATGACAGACTGCAAAACGTAGCTCAAACCAATGATAAAAGACAAAAAACCATAGGGTCTGTTGTGTTTAAGAACGTGGAAGTGACGACTGCCATTATGAATTCGAAAATTGCTTGATTAAAACAAATCCCTGAATCTGAGGTATGGTGTTTTAAAAATAATTTTAGTATGATTTTGTCTTTGTTTTTAATTATAATACATGATTTGTTTGCTCAAATTGCATCTAGTCTGTTTTGATTGATTTAATAAAACACGATTCTGGTTATAATAATAACTAGCTACAGAATCGTGAGATTCTGTAGCTAGTTACTAAAATTCAAATTCTTTGTTTTTACAACTAAAATGCAATCTGAAATCATGTATTCTTGTGCGTTTACAGGTACATACGATTTCTAAAGGATATTTGAATCATTGGTGGCATCTTTCAACATGCTATTTCTTTATATGGTTTTAGAATAGGCTGTTAGTTTTGATAACAATGAGAATTTGGGAGGTTGTATCCCCCACAATTTTTGGAACAAATTTGATGATTTCCACAGGAAATGTTTTGATCCTGTGGCCTTTATAAATGTATTGTTTTGTAAACCAAGAACCATCGCTGCCTGGGAGTAGAAACTATGGATTTATGATTGACAGACTTGAATGGAAGTTGATGTTGGTACAACTTTAGCTTCGATTTATCATATTTTTTTTCAAGTTTTCCTCATTTCGATTTGTAATCAAATTGTGACTACTTTAGATATCTTGGTTTTATTATAGGTTGATGTGATGGGATTTATATGATGTCCATGTTTTATGTCTCTCATATTATATACAACAATTATCCTGTTCAAATTTGATGATTAGAAGGTTAATCTTCTTCATTCAATGAGCAGTTACATACAAATGTTTACAGCCAGATTTATCTTAATATGAGCATTTGTCAAATTATAAATTGTTGTTGCTACATATCTTACTTGTTCTGTCATTAGCAGTCAAGTGTTACTGCTTCACGTTTATGAGAAGCATTTGGAAAATTTGGTGCAAGTTGGCCTCATCAAACAACAAAATTAGATGCTATGCACAGGACGAATAGGAGATGCGATTACAGGTTAGTTTGTTAGTGTTATTTAATTAGTTTAATTAATATATAAATCTCCTGTAATCTAAACACTTTTTACTATTCATCTCTGTTTTTAATTTCACAGTTTCCTATTGTGTTTCTTGTTCATAGAAGTTATAAAAAATTAAAAAAAAGGGCTGAATGATAGTTCTGTTGTCATAAATCAATTCATATATGATTTTCGCAGATTTCGATCAAAATTTGCATTCTGTAAATACTATACATATATTAGAGATATAATCATACCGATGCACTGTACATATAATAAGTAGAACTACTATTTTATAAATATTAGTTAATGAACTATGACTATATTTTAATTTTGCATATAGTTTTCAGCAATTGTTTTTCATTTAGTTAGTTTCTTTAGTTTTGTTTTTTCACTTCCTTAGGACTTAGATCGGCCAACGGAGCCACTCAACCCGTCAGAGTGGATTAATCCAAATGGCTTGGGTTAAATAGACAACCCCGGATCGGATTCACTCCTCCAGTTGACGAGTGGTCAATTTCACCCGTCAACACAGGGTCATAAGCAAAAGGTAAAACTCCAATCCAGATCACTGTCAGTGTGGAACCTACAACCCTGTGGGTGACTAATACACCAGAAAGAACACTAGCATTTAGACAACCAAATTTTAGTGGAAGAAAAGCAATAGGACAATGATCCAATCAGGGAAAATAAAATGGGGGTGTAAGTTCAAGAAGTAACAACCAATTTTCTACACCATGTGGAGGTAGTAGTTCAACATAGTTCAAAATGGCAGGACATGATCCCATGATCATATTACCATAGTTTTGGGGAGAGGCATCAGAGGACCCGAAAAAGAACTTATTCATATGTGAGAAGATTGGGGAAGAAAAGAAAATCACAGATGAGGATACAAAGCTTGTGAAGTTAGTTATCACACTAAGAGACCACGCACTAGACTGGTACATGATTCTATATGTAAATAGTACACAGGGAGTACCAAATAATATCACAGATGTGAAAAAACTATTGGTAAATGAATTTCAAAAGAACATCTTAGAATACTAGTACATGAATGAAATGATTGAAATCATGAAGAAACCGGGTGATTCTGTTTGGGATATTGATCATAGTTTCAAACATTTGAAATATAAGTTGAAATATGAAATTACTGACACGAAACATAAGAACTTATTTGTGAATTCACTGTTACCACACTTGAAATATCCGTTAAGACAACAAAAGTTCCAAACTCAAGCAGAGGATTTGTAGGCATCCTTACAATTGGAAGAGAATTTGTATTAGCAGACATATCCAACAATAGAGGAGCTAAAGGAGGATTTGAAGAAACTAACATTTCAACTTAACGAGAATAAGGGTAAAGAGAAAAGAGAACTTGTTTGGTGTATGTTATATAGGAAAGAAGGACACGATAAGAATGGATGTCTAAATTTTGCACAGTATATGGAAATAGAAGTACCAAACTACAAGATACCAGATATAATAAATATGTAGAACATAAATAAAATGATATAAATGGCAGAATAACAGTAATATAACCAGCATAATCTCCACAATAACATAGAAATGATATAAGAACAACAACAGAAATAACACTTTGATTCAGACAGCAATGTTCATGGGCCTCTTCAAGGGGGCAACCTCTAGTCGAGCAGCGCTCTGTTACAATAATCTCCAAGATAGGGTTTTCATACCCTCGACCCTTATTTATACTAAATATATCTATCAAAAGAAGCATCTAGAGGAAGATCCTTATAGAAGCAGAAGCTTCTATTAGGTCTTCTTACATCTGCCTTATTCTATTTTATTGAAAGGCATTATTAATATTGACCTTTATTACATCCAAATATATTGATCTACCTATGTGTGGGTTAGGACCCTAACATGTTCGCCCCCCTAAAAACAACCTTGTCCACAAGGCTTGAGATGTGGAAATTGCTGCAGAATGGTAGCTGGTTCCCAAGTGGCATCTGCTGGAGTCGTATCTTTCCACTGGACTAGAACTTCCTTGATGGTTCTCTGACGTAGGCGATGCTCACGCTAGTCCAAAACTGCTTCTAGATGTAGCCAAATGGATCCTTCTTCAGCTAACTCTGGAAGGTTGGTTTGAATTTGGCACATAGTTCCAATCACCTTCTTTAAGCATGAAACATGAAAAATAGGATGTAGCTTCAACTGACTGGGCATAGCTAACTGATATGCAACTTGACCCACATGCTTGAGAACTATATAAGGACCATAAAATTTGGGCGCTAGCTTCTGACAATGCTTGGCCTTGTGGGAATTTTGCTTATATGGTTGTACTCACAGAAACACCTGATCCCCTTTTGCAAATTGACGTTCAGAGAAACCTTGATCTGCTTGTTGCTTCATGCGATTCTGTGCCATGACTAAGTTCTCTTTAAGGGTACGAATAATATCCTCTCGAACTGTAAGTGTTTGGTTAGTTGCCTGGGCCTTCGAGGTACCCGGTAAGTATGAGAGAACTGAAGGTGGCTTCTGTCCATATACCGCTTCAAAAGGAGTCATGCGAGTAGTTGTATGGTAGGAAGTGTTGTACCACCATTTGGCTAGGGGTAACCATTGAGCCCATTGATGTTGTTTTTCAGAGGCAAAACACCACAGATATGTTACCAAACACTTGTTGACAACTTCCGTTTGACCATCAGTCTGGGGATGATAAGTTGTGCTGAGATGCAATTGGGTGCCCTGTAGTTTAAACAGTTCTTGCCAAAAATTGCTTGTGAAAGTTGGGTCATGATCAGAAACAATAGAGTGCAGCATGCCATGAAGCTTGAAGACCTGGTCCATGAAAATTTGAGTCACCGTGGATGTAGTAAATGGGTGTTGAAGAGCACAGAAATGAGCATGCCTGGAAAGGTGATCCACAACCACCATTATGACTGATTTATTCCCCGATTTGGGTAAGTTGGTAATAAATTCCATAGAGATATCCTTCCAAATAGTAGGTGGAATTGGAAGCGATTGTAGTGTGCCCGGAGATTTGACTGTTTCTCCCTTGTTGTGTTGACACACCTCACATTTAGCGACAAAATTATGGATGTCCTGTTTCATACCATCCTAGAAAAAAGAATGTTTGACCCTGTCATATGTTTTGGTGAACCCTGAGTGCCCCACTGTGGGTGTAGCATGAAGCTCAGAAAGTACCGTGGATTTAAGCTTTGATTGTTTAATTAAATACAAACGGCCTTTGTATCGAAGCTCATCCTGGATTCAAGAGTACCCTAGGAGGGGTGGAGCCTTGGTCTGCAATTGTTGGATCAGATGTGAACTTTTGGGATCTTGAAGCCATTCCTAGTGCACAACTTGGAGCCAATTGGGTACAATGAAGGAAAGAGAAAAAAGGGATCCTTCTTCTTCATATTTTTGGGATAGTGCATCTGCCACTACATTGTCTTTGCCCTTCTTGTAAATGATCTCATAATCATATCCAAAGAGCTTAGTCACCCATTTTTTTTACTTCGGGGAGGAAATGTGTTGTTCCAGAAAGTACTTGTGGCTTTGATAGTCGGTCTTAATTTGGAAGAATTGCCCCAAGAGATAAGGGTGCCACAGATCAACGACATGCAGAATAGCCAACATTTCCTTTTCATAAATGGGTTTGCCCAGATTGCTTTCAGATAGTTGCTTGCTGGTGAAGACCAAAGGTCGACCCTCTTGCATAAGGGCAGCACCGATTCCTTTCCCTGAGGCATCACATTCCAACACAAAGGTCTTTGTGAAATCAGGAAGGGCCAGAACCAGAGTGGTGCACATGGCCGTCTTCAAGGTTTGAAAAGCTTGAGAAGTGGCTAGAGTCCATGTGAAAGAGTTCTTTTTGAGGAGAGTAGTGAGAGGTGTTGCAATATTTCCATAGTTCTTAACAAACTTGTGATAATACCCTGTTAAGCTCATAAATCCACGCAAGATTTTGAGAGTCTTTGGGTGCGGCTAGTCTTTCATAGGTTCAATATTTTTTGGATCCACCCTGACGCCATCCTTGCCAACCAGATGACCCAAGTATTCTACTTCTGAGGCACCAAAAGCACATTTAGACTGTTTCAAGAAAAGTTGGTGCTGAGAGAGTAGATGGAGAACTTGATCCACATGAGTAAGATGGTCTATCCAATTTTTTCTATAGATGAGGACATCATCAAATAAAACTAAGATAAAATGACAGAGAAAGGGACATAAGACATGATTTATGAGGCTTTGGAAGATGGAGGGGGCATTACACAAGCCAAAGGGCATGACAAAAAACTCATAGTNGATGACCCAAGTATTCTACTTCTGAGGCACCAAAAGCACATTTAGACTGTTTCAAGAAAAGTTGGTGCTGAGAGAGTAGATGGAGAACTTGATCCACATGAGTAAGATGGTCTATCCAATTTTTTCTATAGATGAGGACATCATCAAAGAAAACTAAGATAAAATGACAGAGAAAGGGACATAAGACATGATTTATGAGGCTTTGGAAGATGGAGGGGGCATTACACAAGCCAAAGGGCATGACAAAAAACTCATAGTGGCCCTCATGAGTGCTAAAGGTCATCTTGGGAATGTCTGCCTCTTTCATATGTATCTAGTGATAGCCCGAGTGAATATCAATTTTAGTAAAGAATTGGGCACCACTCAATTCATCCAGGAGGTCATCAATGATAGGAATGGGAAATTTGTCTTTAATGGTCAATTTGTTGAGGGCATGGAATTCAGGACACATTCTCCAAGAACCTTCTTTATTTAGGACCATGACTACAGGAGATGAGTAAGGGATCGTACTAGGGTGGATAATGCCTGTATTAAGGAGTTCCTGGACCATTTTCCCAAATTCATTTTTTTGTGAAAAGGGGTGGCAATATGGATGGATATTGGGAGGAAGGCTTCTCGGTACAAGGGGAATGGAATGATCATGAACACCATGGGAAGGAGGGAGTCCTTGAGGAGTGGAAAATACCATTTGATGTTTAGAAAGGAGGGCTTGGAGGTCATGCGGTACCAAGGGTGTCTTTGTTGCTTGTCTAGCATGGAGTTGGGCAATGACACCAGAATGACCCTTTTTGAGCAGATTTTCCATGCAATGGGAACTAATGACCTCAGGTGAACCAGCAGTGATGCCTTGGAATTTATATTGGTGGCCTTCCTGGTCGAATTGTATGGTTAATGCCTTAAAATCCATGAGAATGGGACCCAAAGTTCTTAGCCAGTCTGCACCCAACACAATGTCACAACCACCCATGTCAATAGAAAACATATGGGATTTTAGGCGGTAGTCAATGATTTGGAGACACACATTTTCACACGCCCTTCACATTTCATGGAACCACCATTGGCAATCATGATTTGGAAATTGTTGACAGCATGGATGTAGCAATGAGTTTCTTGGGCAATGCAGCGATGAATAAAATTATGGGTGCTTCCACTATCAACCAGAATGATGACCTTCCGATGCTTGATGTAATCGATTAACTTGAGGGTTTGGGGAGTGGAGAAGCTAGTGAGATCATTGAGGGAAATGACAGGTTCTACTTCGGGAGGGTCTGAGGGAGGGGTTATGTCAGTGATTTTAGGTGACTCAGACACAAGGGGAGTTTCAACATTCTCTTCCAAAATATCCTCATAAATGGCCATAAAAAGATTTTGTTCCTTACACTTGTGGCTCGAAAAATATTTTTCATCATAATTATAACAAAGGCCTTTGAGTTGGCGTTCAACCATTTCAGCCCTAGTCAATTTTTGGATCTTTAATGGGGTGGAGGGAGTAGTGGGAGTGACGGGTTTAGGGCGAGGGATAAAGGAGGGTTTTTCAGTTTTGAGAGGATACAACCTGTTTTTTTTCTTTAGCTCTTTTAGTAGCCTCCACCCAACTCGAGGGTCGAGCCATGAGGACATGGACCTGAATCTCCTCCTTGAGGCCACTGATAAAACACTCTCGAAAGAAAGCATCAGTCGTGCCCTCTGTTCAAAAATCCAGGCGCTCAAAGGCAACTATGAAGTCTTCTACTATTCCAGATTGTTTCAACTTTGTCAAACGACCCAAATGGTTGGTGTCCATGTCAAAGCGTTCATAAAGCTCAGTCACAAATTGGGTCCAAGCAATATACCCTTGATGGGAAGTTTTTCTCCATTGCCACCATTGCCAACATTCTTGATCTAGATGGAGAACACCATACCGGAGTTTGGCCAAGTCATTTGTGATGCCGTATAAAGAGAAATAATGTTCCATTTGGGTTACCAAACCAGTGGGGTCCAAGCCATCAAATTCAGTCACATCCACTCGCGGAAGGCGTAGATCACGTTGAAAGTGATGGGGCTGAAAGGTATGGGAATGGGAGGAATGTTTGCCTTCGGTCTTTGGAGGTGCTTCAGAGAAAGGGTCATCTGTAAGGTTCTTTAGTTTGGTACAGAGTGATGTAAAGACATATTCAAGCTGGGTGGTCAGTTCTTGTTTGACTTCCTCCATTGAGGATTGCATGGTTGTACTGATGGACGAATCGATGGAGGCAAAAATAGCACTGAGTTGTTTCACTTGTTTTTGGGTCTTGAGGAAACCAGATTGCAAGGTGTTGAAGCGAGTTTCCAGATCTTGGCTACAGGTATGGGCCATGAGGATGGGTGAAATGAAAAGGGGCGGGTGGGGTCAAATTTTTTTCCGAAAAATGATATGGATGAATGTGATAAGGGTGAAGAGATGAATCCAATGGAATAGGTCTCAAAGAAATGTGTATTTACTTGGAAACCCGAACATAGTTGTACGACAATAGATTTGGTCTATTTTAATTCGTTTATGTTTCTGTCCCCCAAGGGTTATGTATTCAAGGGTTCTACAGACAAGGGTTTGCTCTGTGCTATAGCTTTTTGATATACGTGTTGGGTCCAACAGTAGTACTCGGCCCAATATCTTAGGGCACTAACTAAGGAGGATAGACCGTACCCTTAGCTGTACTACCCGACTACCTAGGTACTAGAGAGTATCTTCCCGAGTGTTGTTCTCAGTGACACTATAACAGTCCGACGGCTGATAGGTCTATCTAAATAGGGCTTCAGGAAATCTAGGTCGATCCGTACACAGGTGTTGTTTGATGTGCTACCACTTGAAGGGGTACCAACAGGGGTTACAAGGGTGGCCAACAGATGTGCGCTTAAGAACCACTTGTATTTCCTGCGTGCATGAATCCCTCAACCGTGGGTTTATGCACGTAACGAAATATCTCTGTGGCTTAAAGATGCTAGAATATGTCTCTACCCTAAAAAAAAAATTCCCACAATTTCTGCCAAGGAAAGTGCTCTGATACCACTTGCAAGATACCCGATATAATAAATATGCAGAACAGAAATAAAATTCTAGAAATGGCAGAATAACAGTAATATAACCAGCATAATCTCCACAATAACAAATAAATGATATAACAACAAAAACATAAATAACACTTTGATTCAAAAAGCAATGTTCACGGGCCTCTTCGAGGGGGAAACCTCCAGTCGAGCAATGCTCTGTTACAATAATCTCCAAGGTAAGGTTTTCATACCCTCGACCCTTATTTATACTAAATATGTCTATCAAGAGAAGTATATAGAGGAAGATCCTTCTAGAAGTAGAAGCTTCTATTAGGTCTTCTTACATCTGCCTTATTCTATTTTATTGAAAGGCCTTATTAATATTGACCTTTATTACATCCGAATATATTGATGTACCTATGTGCGGGTTAGGACCCTAACACAAACCCTTTGCCAACATGAGGACCATGGTGCGATATTTTTAAAATGCATGGGCATGATCCATATCATTTTCCAATGATGCAAAAATACAAGATAGTACCCAAAATTTCATATTGCGATTTTTGCAAATCAGTGGGTCATGATGATAAGGATTGTACAACAATGGATCTGATGAGAGAAATAACTTCATATACTTATAGAGTGCAAGAAGAAATGATGACAAGACAAGCTGCACCTCATTTCAACTAGGTACCACCACCATACAACAATGTGCAATAGTAGTACAACAATGCACAACCGTAGTATAATAATGCACAACCACAATATAACCCCATGCAGTATAACCAGGTACCCAAGTACAATACACTGCAAGGAGATCAAGGTCGATACAAAGGTGGAGGAAGAGGTATAGGAGGATTTGGACAATGTAGAGGACCATTAGTGTGCCAAAACTGCCAACAACCAAGATTTTATGCAAGGGATTGTCCACTTCCACCAACGGCATGTATCTATTGTCATGCAACAGATCATGACGCAGAATATTTCCAAACACTCTTGGGAAAGATCCAAGACAAAAGGAACCAGAACAACCAGAATGTCTAATGGATTTCTATAGAATCCATTAATGATGGGAGAAACATCAATATAGTCACTTGAGGAGGAGCCAAGATGGGAATTGATGTAGCAAAACAAGATCTAGCTCAACACCAATGGGTTAAGAAGAATACTGAGCCACATGAGAAGTTTGATGCGTGGAAAGAAAATGAAACATTTAAGGAGGCCAGATAGGAGTTTCTCAAGAAGAATATCATGTCGACATCAGTCATGCAACAAAATCAGAACCCACCAATGTACGAGATGCCATCCTCAATGGACCATACCAGTTAAGGACAAAATTCAGAGCAAGTAAGCTCCAAAAATAATTTTATGCAATCCTGTGTTAAGTTATTGAATGATCCATCATATGTTAAAGTCTTACAAAATATGCTAGAAATATGCAACACAAAGGTAGAAGGGAATTTAGAGAAGAAAACATCCAATCATCTCCATACAAGAAGAAGGACAAGCAGATAATTCAGACTAAATGCTAATATTGGGGATTTCAACATGGGAGATATTATACTGGATTTGGGCTTTGAAGTAAATTTATTACCTAAGAATACATCACAATGTATGGGAGAACCCACACTAGGCTATTCACCTATCCAGTTGAAACTACGAAATCAACACCGAGTGTTACCAATTGGAAGGCTTAAAGGTGTGAAAGTGGATTTGGATGGAGTGTGCACTAACGTAGATTTTCAAGTGATAGTGATAGTAGATGGCACAACACCTTACCCAACATTACTTGGATTTTATTAGGAATTTGATAACTAGTCTATAATCAACCCGAAGAAAAGAAAAATGACTTTTGAATCAGATGAATATCGAGTCATTACACCAATAGATCTTTCAAAAGGAGAAAGGTTTGTGGAGGCCACTTGTTTGGATCCGGAAGAAATAAACCAGCTGTACAGAACCCCCATGCGAGAATAGGATCATGTTAACCCAACCATAGATGGGATACTCAACTGGAGAAGCATTACAACATGTGATTCTAACTCAAACAATGGTTTAGAGAATTGGCAACAATGATTACATGAAGTTTCCACAAGGAGGTGTGCAAGAATAGAGCACGCAATAAGATGGGTTGGTATAGAGATAAGAGAACCTCTGAATTTTCAGGGGCTAAATTACTTAGAGGAATTATTGACAAAATATGAAGAGGAAGTGTTATAAAATTAGAGGCTCTTAGCCCTAGAAATTGCACTCAAGGAAACACCTGTTGGATTACTATGAGGGGGGGTGAATCAGTAATAGAGAAATCTAATCCTTTTTAACCATATAATCCAAGTGTTATATCAATGAAGCATTATCATCCAATAATTGAAGAGTAAATAAGAAATAAACAAATGAACAAACATACACATACACAGTACACCAGTGTTTTACGTGGAAACCCAAATCGGGAGAAAACCACAGAATGTTTTTTCTTATATGTCTTGAATAATTTCATTCATTGGAAGCACCAACTTCCTTTTTTTTCCAGCTGCAACTGGAAGGAGGCTCCAACCCCCTAGTTTCTCGGGCTACAACCTGAGGGAAGCTCCAACTCCCCAATTCTCTGGCTACAACCAGAAGGAGGCTTCAACCCCCTATGTTCTCCGGCTACAACTGAAAGGTGGCTAAAACCACTTGTCCTTGCCTCGTCCTACCACCATGAAGTAGAAGTAGAATGATGGAACCACTATCAACATGTCACTATGAGATATACCACTGTAAACCTATACCAATAAATCTAAACCATGCATCAGCCTGTACCTCAACCTGTAATCAACCTGTACCATAAACAAGTGCATCAACCATGCACCAACCTGTACCAAATAACCTGTAATCAACCTCTACCATAAACAAGTGCATCCAGCCATGTACCAAGTATGTACAAATCATGTGTCAACTACTCATCAACTATGACTCATCAGTATGTACCAACATCATCAACTATACACCTCATGTATGTGCCAACTCATCAACTACTTGGCTCAACCATGTACTCAACATGTACCTCAACCAAAATACCTTATCAATTTCATCATCCAAATATGATTTGTAGCTCTGTAATAGACCTAGTGTATATGATCACATTCCTACAAACCTTCCTTAACTTCAACAACAAGAGACTAGCATTTTCATCAAATTTTTCTTTAGTCTCACATGCCTAGTTTTGGATTAGTCAACAACCCTAGCTTGAAGTAATCATAACTTTGTACCTGTAATGTATAAAGATATGAAACTGATACACAATTTTCTTCAGTGTGTTTTATGAAATTCCTCCAGGTGTCACTACTTGGAACCTCTCAGAAAAGGAGTTATAGAAAAAATGACATACATTGCTGAATTCTGGCTTATTCTAGAGAGCGACCTTGTAGAGTGTGCCCCGCATGGAATATCTGTTGAATTGATATGAAACTATTAAACCACATAATAAAGACGGTACCCTAACCAACACATTTGGTTTCACTGAATTTGGATCTATTATGAAGATGTTATGACGTTTTTACCTGAAACACCTGTTTTTGACTAGTTTCAGGACTAGCCACAAACCCTATTTTCCATGGAGTGTAACTCCAAAAATACAATGACCCAAAATATAAATGTTTTACCAAAGATACTTGGATATGTTTTCTCAATGAATATCAATTTCATGGTCTGAATCATTATAGAAAAAAATTTATAGCGAAAATGGTGAGATGACCTGTAAATAACATACCTTAGAAAGCACCATCAAAAGAATTTATCCTTCCTTGCATTTCAGCCTTCTTTTCTTCACCTTCCCTCAGAATTTTGTCTTAGATATCCTTTTTTACCTTGGACACCTATATATATTCAATATTCTCAAGTGTGATTAAAATGAGAGAGCCTTGCCTCTTATTTATACTCTCCAAGTAGCTTCCTTAAAAACATCTTCTAGGTCACTTGGCCCCACTTTCCTTATTTTAGGGTTAACCCACTTCTAATTACTCCATTAAATTTATTATTGAAATAATTTATTTTGTATTCACTTTGAATTATAATACACTCATTACCTCAGTTTATTATTTACCTTTTAAAATCTCTTAAACCACTTTGACTACTTTGACCTTTTGGGGCTTTTAGATGACATATGCAGGTCCTCCAACTTCGTAAGGCCATAACTCTCAAACCGTGAGGAGTTATGTGATGTTCCACATACCATAAAAAATGGAATGACATGTACTATCCATATAGAATAGTATTATATGAAAATATATTATAACTCATACCGTTATCCATCAAACAAACTTGGGTCCATTACCCAAACTTGGGGTCTCCAACTTCTCATGGCCATAACTCTCTAACCGTGAGGAGTTATGTGACGTTCCACATACCAATGGAAATGGAATGAAAAG
>JASDQU010736698.1:334440-351865 GCA_032191745.1 Picea mariana | reverse complement strand
ATAGAATAGTATTATATGAAAATATATTATAACTCATACCGTTATCCATCAAACAAACTTGGGTCCATTACCCAAACTTGGGGTCTCCAACTTCTCATGGCCATAACTCTCTAACCGTGAGGAGTTATGTGACGTTCCACATACCAATGGAAATGGAATGAAAAGCACTATCCATATAGGATATTTTTCTTGAACAATTCATTTTCCTTCATCTCATTATTCCACAATAAAGCATGGGTTCTCCTACTCCGCAAAGCATCTTACCGTGAGGGTTTTCACCATAAGGGGACCACTTTGGAGTTCATCCATATTTACTTCTTATCAACCATGACAAGACAATAATGATTCATATTTACATCAAACAATATTGGTTCCATTACCCAAACCTTTGTGTCAGGGATTTCTTCAAGGGTTGACATCAATGACAACCAACCTTAATCAACAATACCTGCAAGATGGTGGGGTGTGCACAAAGAAATAATTCAAGACTGGTATCAGTGTAAACGACTACTACACATTATATTTGGTGCAGAACCGAGGAACAATAGAGTCCATAAGTATGATGGGCAAGGAACACCAATTGAACACTTGGAGAAGTGCAAAAAACAATGRAAGATGACACCACTAGAGGAATGGCCTCATCACTTTAACCATGCATTGGAAGGAATCCCAGGGAATTGGTACATAGACAAAGAGATGCACAGAGGCACTACAGARTGTACAAGATTACATCATAATTTTGTAGTAACCTTCTCATTCGAACATGAGAACCCCAAMATTGATTCAGGGTTGAAGCTAATACAGGGAGTGATATTTGTTGATGAACCAAAGGTTGAAATCATGACATAATATCAAGAACAAAAAAAACATACAATTAAAGACTTACTCTCATGCTATCATGTCGAAGAGGAAGCACTAGATGAAGATGACCCATGTAACATTCGGATTACAGAGATTGAAGGAGAGAGAGGTTGAAGGTCCATCTCTAGAGTCAGAGGTATTTTCTGCACCAATAAAAGTTAAGAAAGTCAACAATGGGATTGTTATCGCACAATCTATACTTGCCCAAATCCCAAGGCAAATGAAACAAGATTGGTGTAACAAGGGGGTGACCTATCACTATCACCTTAATAGGAAACCCCTTTCTATTTAGGAGTATGTTAAGACTTCCCCAAGGGAGACTTCCCTAGTGACCTAAAGGGCTGGTGAAACTAAACCAAGGATGAAAAGATAACCCACCCCCCCTCTCACTGGTCACTCAAGTCAAAAAGTCTTGCTAATTTTTATGTCCTGGGAGATGAATCAAATGTAATGGATGAAGTTTACCTTCTCAGAACAAGACAACAAGAAAAAATATGGCAGTTTCAAGTACAAAATGATATTAGTGCTTCAATAAGAAAATAAACCATTGAAATGTATGCTAGCTGATATAAAATTGCAACAAAATTCAAGTTTACAATAGTAAGAAGTAGTTTACAACAGCTGCAAGAAATATGCCTCAAAATTGCTTGAAAAGGAAATAAAAATATAACATTTACTAGGCAGAATGATAATCAAATGTCACAATAAAATTTAGAAGTATTTAGTTAGTATTAAATGTAAATTATGCAGAAAGTATGTTGCTTCAAGATGGTTGTAGCAGTGATTGTAACAACAACAAGGGAGGGTTAGTTTACTAGGATAGATTAGTGTTAGTGTTAGTTAGTGAAATATAGAAAGATTAAGGTTTTAGTGTTGATTTGATCTCTCAAAAAATAAGTGTAAGGACTAGTGCCTTTGAGGGGTTATGGAGTCAAAATTTCAACAAAATTCATTTGGAGTATGCAACAAAATGATTATGTTTATCCAAGTAAAGGATGAATCTTAGAAGAGTAGTACCTTAATTCTTCTTAGGATTCAATCTTTAGGGAGGTGAGCTACTAGAGAGTAGTCACTTCTAGGCTCTAGCAGTTTCCTCCTTCGATTATTGAAATAAATATTTAGATGAAACAACAATTAATCAACGCTTCTAAAGTGATAGCACTTCAGGGCTTTAGAAGATTGTCAAAGTTAACCAACTTAGCAAAGTTTAAAAAATGTAGAGCAAAGAAGTAGCATCTTAAGTTCTTTACTCCTAGGGTTTTTCAAGAAAGCAATTTCATAATCTATAACATGAATAAGAAAATATACCATAACCATTGGAAATGAAATGAAAATTGCAGATTTACTTACTTCACCAAGAATAATCAAGCCATGACACCCTAGATTGCCAAGTAACTTTACAAAAAAATGATCCAAGTTGCAAGTATGAAGACTCCAAGAGAGATGTGCATCACAATTTCAGCCAATAAACCCTAAATAGGGCACAAATTTCAGTCCTCTTCTCTTATATGAGAAGTTTTTATGTGTAAAATGAGAGTACTTTATGTTTATTTATACAAAACTTTTGACCTTTAATTAATTTTAGGTCAAAATAAGGTCAACCTGGACATTTTACAATAAAATTTAAATTTGACATAATAAAATTTAATTAACATCTAAAGATAGCTCCAAAGGTGATGTCATTCCCTTCTCGAGTGACGTTGAGGCCCTAAAGTGGAATGTTGAGCCTAAAATGTAGGGTGCTTGGCCTCTAGAGGCCCCAGATGATGCCCACATGTGCCACTAGGCTCATAAATGCCTCCAAAATGAAAACCATAGCTCTGGATGACATATAGGGTCATAATGGTGACATCCAGAGCCCTCAAGGGCCAATGTCCATGTGGAAGAGCAAGGTCCCCCTCGGTCTAGGCCTGCCAGGGTGACTCCAAAGGCAACTTTCTTCTTTTTTCTTGGTGCAAATATTCAATCTCTTCTTACCCCTAGCTGGGGTTACAACAACCATATTTGGGATTTAAACCCCATGAAGCTCCAAGCTAATCATTCCCTCATGTGTACCTATTCACAAAGCAAGATCCTACAACAATAATAAGTACGCCCTCTAGGGGTTCATAAGTCACAGGGATCATAGCATGTAAATCACATCCAATAATTAAATTACCAAAACATTTGCATCAAACACCCCTTAACCCAGAAAAATTCTCAAATACATTATGAAATTTGACAAGTTTGGTTTGGAGAAGGTCTCAGGATGTCCTATTGGGGTAACCTCTCTTAAGATTGGGGTGTTTCCCAGATGGTATCTAGTCCAAATCATGTAAGTGTATGAGGTGGCATGGAGTAAGTGTTTGGTCATGGGGTGCATGTGATAATAGGGAAATGTAAAGTCTTACCTATGGGTGCCTTTGTAGAGGGAGAGTTGCACATTGTCATAAATGCAATTGTTTCCTAGCCCATTCATTTCATTTTATTCTTATCTTTATTTATTTTAATTTTTTTTCTCTTGTTCTTAAAGGGGATAGTTGAGGGCCACTGTCCTGGATTGATGACCAGATGTGACATCATTATCCACAAACATTTCATGGAAATGAGAATACTAGATCATGATAAGACCCCCTTTCTCTTGGATATGCCACCAAGATCCACTACCTTGGTTTGGTGACCAAAAGGTGGTAGTTTCATACCGCTACATGGCCTTGGTCATAATAGGTCGGCTCGTGATGAGACCTCATATCCATCAACTAGTACCTTGAGTGTTTATGTATCTTATGGGTCCCCTTTTCTTACTTAGAATATTTTCACTACTTTCTCGAGGATCCCTGAGTGAAGCATATCAAAGATTTCAATATTGGATTTTAACTCTTACCAGCTACTTTTTCCCTTTGGGCCTTTAACCCCTTATTCCCACAAGGTAAGGTACAACCCTTCCTAGTGTAGCCAATCCCAATGCCAAAAATAGGGCAGGGGAGATCGAAGGAATAAATATGGAAAGTGGTAAGTATGGAGGGAACAAATGATGAATTTTCATAGACCCACCCAGTGGCAACCCATCCTAAAGGAAAATAAACTTAATATGACACCATGTCACCATTTTAGGTATGAACAAGGAAAATAACATAATTTCCAAGAAAATTTCATGAAATGAAGAAGGATTCAATACAATGTATTCAAGTGCTTCAAAAATCGTAGTGATACATACCATGATACCCAAACTCAATACTTCATGGAGAAAGACTCACTGTTACTTCAGGACCAGGCTGGTGGGATGAATATTGTTGTTGCTGATAAATGGATTGTACTGAAGAAAAGAGGGGCCCACTAGGGCCATGCTCAAGTCCTTTGGATCTCAATACTTCATTTCTAGAACCTATGGGCCTCGATACGTGATCTCCTTATTTACCCCTAGGCTAGGGGATAACAAGGACAAATGAAAATCCTAAAATGGAAAGTATTGGAGACTATTGGGATGAGAAAACACTAGAAAGAATAACATAGTTACTGCATGAATACAGAGACCTGTTTCCAACAACCTTTACAAATATGGAATAGAATATCTAGGTTAGATGAAGATACCCCTCAAACCTGAGGCTAGACCTGTCAGAAAGAGACCATACATATTGAATCCAGTGTATAAGAAGAAAGTGAAAGAAAAAATTGACCGAATGTTGGAAGCTAGCATTATAGAACTAGTATAGGAATCTGGATGGATCAGTCCCATGGTAGTCAATGAAAAGAAGCAAGGGGGGATAAGGATTTGTTTAGATCTTATGAAAATAAATTTTGATTACTTACATGACCCTTTACCTACCCATTTGACGGATGAATTCTTAGAAAATGTGGGAGGCCAGGAAGCATATTCATTCATAGATGGATTCTAGGGATACCTTCAGATCAAAATAGTTATGGAGGATAGGTATAAGACTAATTTTTCTACAGAATGGGGATCCTACCAATATATAGTCATGTCCTTTGGACTAAAGAATTCGCCAGCTATCTTTTCAATAGTAAGCATAGTTGCTTTTAAGGAATTCATACATCAGTTTCTAGAAGTATATCTGGATGAATGGATTGTATATAGTCTTCTAAAGGACCATGTAGAAGTGTTAAGACTAATGTTGGAAAGATGCAGGCAATGTCAAATATCATTAAACATCAAGAAATGCATTTTTGGTACACCTTTTGGGATATTGTTGGGACATATAGTGTGTAAACAAGGTTTACTAGTTGACCCTGCTAAGATTGCAATCATTGTAAATTTACCATCACCGAAGTCAGTGCACCAGTTAAGAGTAACACTGGGACATATAGGCTATTACATGAAGTTTATAAAGGGGTATGCGTAGGTTACTGCACCAATGGAAAAATTGTTAAAAAAGGACACCATATTTCAGTGGAATGAGGACTGTCAGCAAGGATTGGACACTCTAAAGGAAAAGATGGTGACAACACCTATATTAGTATTTCCAGATTGGGAAAAGACATTTAATGTGCATGTAGATGCATCAAGCATAGCACTTGGAGAAATTCTGGCACATCTAGGAGCAGGGGACTTAGACCATCCTATAGCCTTTGCAAGCATAAAGTTGTCAAAATCTCAGCAGAATTACAACACCACAAAAAGACAAGGCCTAGCCATGGTATATGCACTTCAGAAATTCAGGCACTATTTACTGGGTAAACACTTTAAAATGTTCACAAACCATTATTTCCTCAAATATCTAGTCAACAAGACAATGTTGGGGGGAGTATTTGTAGATGGCTATTATTATTCCAAGAATTTGATTTAGAAGTGATAGTCAAACAAAGGAAGCTGAATGTAGGACTTGATCACCTGTCAAGGGTAACGAATGGAGAAGAACCTACTAACTTGGAAGACAACTTCCCTGATGAAAAATTATTTTTAGTGTAAGTAGCTGATGAATACTTCATTGATACTATTGAATACTTAAGTATAGGCATTGCACTAGATGACTTTAGTACTGCGCAGAAGAAAAACCTTGTAGTCATAGTTGTAGACTATCAACTCATTGTAGGTCATTTATACAATATGGGCACAAATAACATTTTTAGAAGGTGTGTATTGGAACATGAATGGCGCATAATTTTGGTAGAAGCTCATGAAGGTATAGTTGGAGGAAACTATGTGGGAAAATATACTACGCAGAAGGTATTGCACGCATGATTATGGTGGCCAACGGTCCATAAAGATGCCAAGGAACATTTTCGGAACTGTGATGTTTGTCAAAGGGTTGGCAAACCCAACATAAGGGATGACATGCCCCTAATACCACAAGTGAATCTACAGGTATTTGACAAATGGCCAATATAATTTTTTGGACTTATTAATCCACCAAAAAAAATGTCAAGAGAAAGACATATCATTACTGCGACTAAATACTTAACAAGATGAGCAGAAGCAACACCAAGAAAAGATTGTAGCGTAGAGACAACCCCACACTTGTTATTTGAGAAACTGATCACTATATTTGGATGTCCCAATATTATGACGAGTGACCAAGGAACTCATTTTATTGATAATATGATCAAGGCTATGACTAAGGAGTTTGAAGTCTATCACCAGAAGAGTACACCATATCATCCTCGAGAAAATGGAATAATAGAAGCTTTTAATAAGATTTTGGAAAATGCATTGACTAAGATATGAAATGTGAACAAGGATGATTGGGACTTGAAAATACCAGCAGTGTTATGGGAATACAGGACCACATGCAAGAAGTTGACAGGACAAACACCATTCAGATTGGTGTATGGACAAGAAGTAGTGGTGCCATTAGAATTTTTGGAACCTAGTCTGTGTGTAGATGCAATTACAGACATGACAGAAAAAGGCGCAATACAGGAGAGGATAAGCCAACTAATGGAAATGGAAGAGGAAATGATTGGCAGGATTTCACCAGGAAGTTTAGAAAGCAAGGGAAAAATCAAGGCATGGAAAACATATTAAAAGGAAAATCTTTAAGAAGGGAGACCTAGTTCTTCTGTATGACACCAAATGTTTTCAACACCTTGGTCAGTTTAGAATGCATTGGATAGGTCCATATGAGGAAAATACTGTCACATATGGGGTATTTGTGCAACTAAAGGTCTTGGGAGGAACATAACTGAAAGGCATGGTCAACGGTAGCATACTAAAACTGTACAGGAATAGTCTACCTACTAACTCCTAAAAATTATAGCGCAGTAAGAAAGTCATGTATATAGTGTACTATAGTAGATATTAGGAAATAAAAATGATAAAAATATATAAAAAGGGGAAAAATAAGAAAAAGGGAATGCAAAAATAGAAAAAGAAGAGAAACAGAAAAAGAGGAAGAAGTCGACTAAACAACAAGAAAGTGAGAAAAACGTTGTGCACAACAATTATTGTGACAACATCGAAAGACAACGAACAAGAAAAACTGCACTCGATGCTAATGCACCGAAAAAGTGAAAAATAATTAACACCGGGTCTATAAAGTGCAAAAAACAAATGTTAGTTCAACACTTAGTGATTTTTTAGCACAAAGCAAGATACACGTGCATGCCCTGCTAGAATTGTGTGAAGAAGCGAGCGAGTGCGCAAATTGGATAAAAGATGACACCACCAAATTTTGGCACTCCAGGCCAATATGTACGGGTTACTAGACAGGGCCAAAGGTGCAAGGAAAGGATGAGAGAGCCCAAGAACATGGTCGAGTTTGAATATGTCACTACTTTATACATAGAGTCAATCAACTCGACATGGGTTGAAGAGGAAACATAGATAGCGATAAAAGGGGAAGTAGGGTAGAGTTCCAGGACCCCAAATGGGATTCTGAAACCTAATCCTAAAAAACCCGCTAAACCTTATGAAGCAACGGGTCAGCAATAGGGCCACGTCGAATAAGAGGAATTGGTCGAGGACATGTTGGCAGCCAATTAACTTTTTTTATGATCCTATAAGCTGCCTACACCTATGTTTTACAAACATCATTTTTTCGTCGCAATTTTCAAATAGACAACATTTTCATTTCTTGCGACATTTACACATTTGTCTTAGTTAAGTTTTCACGACTGTAAGCGTGAAAAATTCTCCTTTCGAAGTTGTTTTTCAATCATTATCTGAACTGTCAATATCTTTTATGTCCTTACGCCTATTGCGCTCACCTTTTATTGATCATTATACAACTGGCAAGGGTCTCTAATCAGTTCTCATACTTTGATTGATTGTATAACCTGGTTTTATTGGGTTTGTAAGGCATTTAGCAGTTGAATTTCACTTTATATGACTTTCCTGATCATTGATTCTATGAAATGCATAGGGGTTTTGATTAAATTATATATATATATATATGATATAATCCTTATGTTAATCTTTTCATAAATTTTGGCTTGTCGACTATATGAATATCGTTTGGCCCTTTGATTAAACTTTTGATTATATACATTGGCGCATAATCGATTTTGAGTTTTGATTTATATGTCGGATTTTTAAAACATTATGGTATAACACTTGCGCGCATTGGTATACACCTTTGATTTTATTGGCTATACACATGACTTAATGGTTGAACTATTATTATGGAGTGAACAGTTATGAAAATTGACGGTTGTACTTGGATAATCAATATTTTGCATGGCAGACTCCACCACCTTCGCATGCTTGCATTTATGCTTGCCCCTTTTGCTCGTTCATTGCTGTTGGTTTGGGTAGCTCTGCTCCTGTGTGTGTTGGTGAATACAAACCCTACCCATACCATGTGTTCGGCTCCATGGCACTAGTCGTGCGAGTTGAGCCCAATGGCAATCAAGCCCTGTTGATGTTTGACAATGCCCGCCAAGATTTGGCAGACAGTGGATGGCTTACCTTCATGAAACGATTTGAGGGTTTTAACCTTTGTGTAGCATGACAGTTTTCCATGACCTTCGATGGATGTCGAGCCAAGGTGGGCGATATATAGTTAGAGATTGATGAATAGTTTATCAGCTCGGCTACGGGGTTACCTCCTTCGGGACAAAGTTGGTTTAAGAATTGCAAGGTCAAGGAAGTGCCATGGACATTGTTGTTTCAATCGCGCAAAGTTGCCTCTTGTGACAGAGGTATGCCCATATCTATGCTCAAACCACGATGGCACGATTTATTGATGCTTGTCAAGCAGTTCATGACCTGTGAAGGTCGATACGAACTTGTGTTCCTCTACCACCTGCGTCTATTGATAATTTTTATAGGGTATCCTCTAAACATGCTTTTCTATTTTTAGCGGAGCCTGTATAAGATGTCGAAAAGATATAAAAAGCACCAGGCTGACAGCAACCTGTTCCACCATGGGCTTATTAAGCTCATCGTTGTTTATTATTTGAGTTTACATGGTGATAATTGGAGGACTTTCATCACCCGTAATGGCTTTGAAGACACTGACCCTATACAGGTTGATAAGCCTGTGGTAACTGAGACTAAGGCTGAACCGCATGTACCCTTACACCTCCTACTGCCTGAACCCTCGACTGACCCTCCTGTTGACTTACCCGACACTGTGACTAAGAGTGCAGAGGCCATTAAGAAGCCTATGAGCAAAAATCCCAAGGCAAACCTTATGGCTAATGCCAAAGGGAAAAGGAATGCCCGGCTCATTTCGAGAATGGCCAGAAAAAAACCAAAACCCTCTGCCGAGTCTAACCCTATCATTCTGAGCAAGGATTTCGATTCTGATATTGAGTGTTTTCTGGCCAACGAATATCCCTACTCGCAAGGTTTATGTGCAGAGTCCCCTTATGATTTTGTGTCAAATCTACCCCCCTGCCTAAAGGACGATCCTAACTACCCGGGTATTAAGTTGCCTCGTGAAACCCTCGGTCATTTGGCCAAACCCTCTCCTACTCTGTCTAAACCCACACAATCACCTTGTGACCAATGCAATTCATGGTTAGACCAATATTATAGTGATGTTCCTATACTCCAATCAAAGATTCAATCATTGGAAGACCAGATTGCACTGCTAACCAGTCAAAAGGCCAAGCTCCAAACAGTGGATAAGAAACAAAAGACAACCGGCTCCATCCTATTCAAAAACGTGGAATCAGCCACGACTGTTGTAAATTCCAAGCTGGCACAATCAAGTAGTGTCGTCGCTACACAGGTATGGTTTTGACATCGTTTCGTTTTGTAAATAATCTAGTTTGATGTGATGATTTGAATTCTGTTTTTAAATGACTCAGTCACTCATCCAAATGCCTCTGTCATTCGGTAATCACCCTGTACATAGTTTTGTTTTGATAAAAATAGAAGGAATTCCAAATTGATATACGATTCGTTCATAGATTTGATAGTTATTCGTTTGGATTTCATTTGCTAAGATTGTCTGAGTGAAGTAACGAGAGTAATGGTGTGTTTTCAATACAACCCATTTTGTATCCACTTGATTCGCATGATGTGTTTATCAAATGATTTCGGGAGTGTATTTGTTATGATATGCTGTGTCATAAGATTTTCCAAATCATGAGTACCCCTCTGTTTAATTTAATTTGGAAAGAGATACTCTGTTTCATAAAAAATGATTTCATTGTGCCTGTGCGAATGCGCCCGAATCGTCGGATGTATTTGATTCGTAGTCACTATGTTGAAACCTTTTCTGTTTGATTCACTTCTATCCCGACTGAATTATGAGTTGGCAAGATTGTTTTGTGAACTGGACTCGTGTTTTTATTGTTGCTCTGTTTGATTCGTAAAACAAATTGATCAACATTCGTTATCCGATTATAATTCATTGTCAAATCAACAATTCTGACCAACATCAAAACAATCTTGTTTGCCCAATTCACAGTAACAAATTACGAATTCTGAGGATAATCAATCGATCCTGTTACGATTTTATTTCAATTCATGTTCGCGCCCGTTTGAATCATTCTATTCATGGCTATGTCAACACAATGATAACGATTTGATACGGATTTCATTTGGTTTCGACCGTATCCCTTGCTGATAGGATAGCATACTGACTGTACACGATTCGTTTTGATTGTGTCGATTCCAAATTGATATCATACAATTTCACTATGTTTGAATTATGTTTCGGTTCGTTCGATTTTGTGATGACACAAAAAACAGAGTACAACTATCTTAGTGATCATTCAATTGATTTGGATCCTCTTCGATTTCAAATTGCATAACAAATTCAAATTAAATGATTCGTTTTCAGATTATTATTGGATATCAATTGAATTGAAATCTTTTTTTTAATTACAATGCTGATTCTGTATCTTTATTTAGACTAGCTACAGAATCAGAGGATTCTGTAGCTAGTCTATAGAATTAAATTTTTATCATTTTATTAATAAAAGAGTCTTCTAACTTGTCTATTTTGGACCCTTTGCAGGTGAATTCGAATTGCATGGGATTTGATGGACAGATTAGAGGATATTTAGATATTTTATTTTTATTTTAGTCTCCTAGTTTAGACAACTTTGGGATATCTTCCCAGATCTTATGTAAACAGTTTTATAACTTCCACAGGGAGGTTTTACCCTGTGGAAAAACTTATAAATACTTATTATTTTTTGTGTAATAATCATCCTCATTCATGGGAGAACAAGGATATGGAATTTTAATATAGACTGAGACAGAAATTGATGTTCTGCTACAGCTTTAGCTTTTCATAATATCAATATTTTGTTTCATGTTTATGTGTATCAATTTGCATTTGGTTAATGACTACTTTAGCTATCTTAGTCTTTTGCAAATGATATGATTTAATCAATATAATCCATGTCTGATTTCTTCCTGTATTTAAAAACATAGCAATTACTTGATTCAGTTTGTGAATGACAGATTTCTCTTTTTCATCAATTGAATTATTAAGTATAAGTCTTTGCATCACAGGTTTACCTAATTGCAGAGATTTATAAATCATTAATTGTTATGATTTTTATGTCTTGTTTGTCCTGTAAACCAACTCAAAAAGCATTGCAGCGTATCGTTTACGAGAAGCTTCCGGATTATTCGGTGCGAGTTTCCTTCCTCTGACCATCTTCGAAGTCATCATACACAGGACAAATTTGGAGCGTTTCCAGGTCAGTTTGTTGTTTATTCGTTTAGTGTATTTATTAGTATTTTAGTTAGATATATGTGTAGTTAGTATATTAGATTGTTTAATTTCAGTAAGTTTTATCTCTTGTTCATAAAATCATAAAATCAAAAAATATCTCTCGTTGTCTTAGGGTAGAATATCAATCAGTTTTTCAGGTTTTATTTAAATCTGTAAAGTGTAAATATTGTATATTTTGTGAATAAGTTATATTTCAGATCGTAGTTAAATAATTAATTAGTTAGATTAGTTAGTTTAGATTAGTTTTCTCTTTGGTTTTATTAGAACCTTAGATCGGCTAACGTAGCCGCTAAACCTGTCAGGGTGGTTCATTCCAAACAGCTTGGGTTATTAGACAATCCCGGACCGGTTCCACTCTCTCAGTTGATGGACGGTCGATTTCACCCATCAACAGGACATCACCAACCAGCCAGGCTCCAAGAGGGAAGAAGATGATGCAGAAATAGAAAAGGAAGATCCATATGCTTTCAGGAAGAAAAGAAAGGCGCATCATGCCAAAAACATCACACTTCCATACCTCATAGAAGTAGTGGTCACTATGGATGACATGCTCGGAAAAGTACCTAAACTAAGGTACACAAACCGCGATGTGTACAATGTGACCAAATTCCCATATTTGGCTGAAGAATCCTATTTAGAAAACACAGGGGAAATTGGACCTTTAGGAAAACCTATAATGGAGCCCATGCAATGGATAATGGGGTTGTATAACTCTAGGATAATGAACGTCCAGGACATACTGCACTTCAGGCGCAATAAAAACTTGGGGCTCTATGTCAAACAATTATTATCATGGGAACATGACGACATCCTTTGGATGGATAGGTTGGTACAGCTGGATGTGGCACTGATCACCAAGATTACAGGCTTACCTACAATTAACGCACAACTAGAGGGTTACTTGGACAACAAGGCATGCGAGAAGGATATGTCTAGCTAGTAAAAGCACAATTTGGCACCAGCAGGGGAAACATGGGCATTGTGCTCAAAGACATTAATGAAAATGCGACAAAGTTTGCCAACAAGCTTATGGCTTACAAGCTGCTGAGGAAATGCAGGAAATAAGAAGCTCCACCATGATTCATCACAGTAGTCGCGCAGTGAGTGAAAGGAGGGATGTTTAGATGGGCACCGTACCTCCTGAACTAATTTTTGGTTGATTGCAGAGATGCGCAAGATAATGCAACTAAGTTACATTATTATTGTCTCATCATTCTTATAGCATTGGCAGGGTGGTGGGAGCCATTTTTTTCATCCTTCCTAGATAGGAGAGGAAAGTGATATGTGGCCAGATATGAGTCCCTCTAGTAGGACAACGACAATAAAAATCAGTAGCAAAATAACACAGTATTTGCGACATTGCTTGAAGAGATACACCAATGCACATCAAATGTGTGGTGCATTCCTATGGACCTAGTCTAGGAAACTGAAGGGATAGCCAAGTTTAAAGTATCCAAGAATCACATGTGGATCTAGGCCGCAAGGGATCCAAATAAGGCATGGATGGAGATGCAATATTGCATCACAAAGGAAGAAATTGACTAGGCAATTAAATACTGTCCAACGCAGTGGAAGATGCCAGTATCAAAACCAACAATAATCCATCCATGACACAATCCACCAAGCCTAAGGAAAAGGATAAAGTAGGTTCCTCAACAAAAAAATACAGTCCAACTGATAACACTAGAAAGGATACAATGCAGAGTCAGCCATCGAGAAGTAGCGCAGTGCCTAAAAGACCAAGGAGGACAACAACAGTGGCCATGACATACAACCAGCAAGATGCTAGAACGGGGGATATAACACATGTTGCTGAAGAAAGGGTTTAAGTTACAACGAGTGGGGCGCAACCCTCACAGTAAAAAAGGAAGCCAACGCAAGTAGAAGAGACACCCAAAATGAGGAAGTATATTATGGAAGACCTAGTCATCACCCTAATAGAGGATGATGATGAGTTCATCGCGGACAAGGTCCAAGATAGGGGGGGAAAGGTGGGCCATGTTGCAGAGGTAGAAAGAGAAGAGATCATGGCCAAATTCATAGTAGTACATGAAACTCTACAACAATTATGGAGTCAAGAAGTACCATAGGCCATAGTGTAGCGACATGAAAAGACACAACGACCCCTACATAGAAATAAGAAAATGAGATAGTACATATAGTAGTGCAAGGCAAGGAAACATTCACAGTCACTCTCCAAATGATCAGAATGGATCAAGATACTCTGCAGAAACCCATGGGGGAAATTGAGAAATTTTAAGTAGTCATGGAGCAAATACCCACCAAGGAATTATATGGACTCCAGGTTGGTATAATGGAAGAAGTGCAATCCACAGCCTACGCAAATGTGACTAACTTGGAGGTGGGTAGGGGAGTCACTAAAATGTTACAATTCACATGCAACCAACTGACCTCGAAGAAAGAGGAGGAGAAATAACACGTTGATAATATAGAGTAGGGGATAACAACAGTATACAACCACATCCTAGACAATGCGCAAGCACTAGAGAGGAGCGTAGAAGAAAAGTGAAAAATTATTTCATAGATCATCGAGGGATATGGGTAGGAAATAAAGGAGTTAAAATAAAATATTAATCCTATGACTCCTCCCAAGGTTCGAGAGTAGAGAGAACAAAAATATTCACTCCAAATAGAAGAAATAGAAAAAGAAGCAAGGGAAGTCGCAGAGTTGTTCAACAGAACAACGCAGATTTATACTGTTTTAGAAGAGGATGAAAAGGTCCAACAGTTGGACCAATAAGAGGAGAAAATCAAGGCTGCCATACATGAGTTAAAGCAATGACAAAAGAAATGAGTGTCACAGAGTGCTTGAAGGGAACCCAGGAAATGAAGACTCTTTAGACAGAGTTAAAGACAATGCAAACACATAAGAAAGAAAGACAAGCCCAATTGGAACCCCTCTAGGAACAAGCGACATAGATGATTCAAAGCTAGAGGAATAGAAGACGAGCATGACACAGGCACATTCATAAGGCACAACATTACTATAGGAAGACATAACATTGCATATAGTCAAGGCACTAACAACCAAAGTTGCGCAGATGAGGGGAAAAGGAGAGGAATGTTGATTAAGGTTGGTTGTCATTGATGTCAACCCTTGAAGAAAGTCCGGTAGCACAAAGGTTTGGGTAATGGACCCAAATTTGTTTGATGTAAAGATGATTCATTATTGTCTTGTCATAGTTGATAAGAAGTACAAATGGATGAACTCCAAAGTGGTCCCCTTATGGTGAAACCCCTCACGGGAAGATGCTTTGCGGATTGAGTTATCCTAGAAGTATGGTTAGAGAACCCATGCTTAATTGTGGAATAATGAGATGAAGGTCAGTGAATTTGTCAGTGAAACTATCCTAGATGGATAGTGTTTTTCATGCCATTTCCAGTGGTATGTGGAACATCACATAACTCCTCACGGTTAGAGAGTTATGACCATGTGAAGTTGGAGGACCCTCATGAGTCATCTAGAAGCCCCAAAAAGTCAAAGTGTTTGCAAAAGAAATTATTTAAATAATAAAGTTAATGGAGAAATCCCTAAAATAAGGAAAGTGGGATGCTACATGAAAATATAAATAAGAGGCAAGGTTATCTCATTTAATTACACTTGAACACATTGAATATCTTTTGTTGTGTAAGGCTTATTGAAAGTACTCATTGATACATCTGAAGTTGTGAAAGTCTGAGGTAGTACGAAGGGTTGATGGCGAAAGTTTTGGAATTACAATGAACACTGAAAAACCCTAGTTTATGAGGCATATGCAGGCTTACAGTGTATTATGGTGCGTACATACTGAGGTGTATGCGGGATAACAATGTATTAGGGTGCGTACGTACGTTGGCTGACACTGTATTAGGGTGCATAAATGTTGGTAAAGCCATGGAAACATGAAGAGATGAAGATGTAGAGGTTCTAGATTCTGAAATCAAGCTCCCAGGAAGGTCTACAGTGCTCAGATACATCAAATCTATCCATTGGCTTGAAAGGTATGTCTTATTTCTATGATTAGTTGGATTTTGACATATGCATGAGAAATGGTTATGGAGATTTGAGAATTCTCCCTAGAGAGACTAGTGGTTGCATGTGAACTTTTGTATAAGTCATAACTACAGAAATACAGTGCTGGTATAATTTATTATTAATACATCTTATTAGAGTTGTGGCACATCTTGTATTTCTTGGCATATAGATAATGGTTTTTATGGTACATGGTTGGGAGCTTCTGTTGGAAGATTGGTTGTTGTCATTGATGTCAACCCTAGTCATGGGTTTTGGACCGCAAGATTGATAAAGGTATTTGGACATGAAGGACAATGCACATGAATATACAACACCCATGAATGAATAGTATACATCATGTTGTTTCCGGTGGTATGTGGCACGTCATGTGGATCCTCATGGTTGAGGAGAAATGCATTTTTGAAGATGACAAAGTGAATTGAAGAAGGAAGTACATTTAGGCCTTGAAGATAATTAAAGAAAAGAATTACAAAATAAGAAAGTGTCAGGTCGGCCCTGATGTTAAAAGGAAGTGACATAAATGGTATAAATAAACATCATTATACATTCATTTGATACAAGTCGAATTTCAGAGGAAATAAGAAGAAAAGAAGGATGGATTTCAAGGGAGGATGAAGTCTTTTGGTGATGTGTTCTAAGGTACGTTATTTTCAGGTCATCTTACCATTTTTGCTATAACGTTTTTTTTAGAATGATTCAGATGGTGAACTCACTATGGTATTGAGAATACATATCAAGGTACCTCTGGTAAAAAGTTCAACTCTTGATTCACTATAATTATGGAGATACACTCTATGGAAGATAGAGTTTGTGACCAATCCTGAAGCTAGTCAATAAACAGGTGTTCCGGGTAAAACAATCATAACTTCTTCATAGAGAATCCAAATGAAGTGGGAAAAATTTCATTGGAAATCATACAAAATTTAGTTTCTTGTATGTGAGTTTCAGAATCGAATGTTAATTATTGAGTGTGGGGCGTTCTGTGCAAGTTCACTCTCCTGAATAGACCAGAATTGAATAAAGTATACCATTCTTTCTATAACCTCTTTTTGGGGAGGATTCAATGAGTGAAAATTGGAGGCGTTTTAGAGAATACATTGAGTAATATTATCTATAGGATCAGAGTACTCCAAGAATTTAAAAATTGCAGAAATTGAAGAAGTCTCAGGAAGCATTATCAGGTTCTATGTGATGATTGGTTGATGGTGATGATTTAATGTAAAGTTTTATTATCTCTCATATATTCTTGGGTGGAAGGAAGGGGAAAGGATGGAAAGTTACACTCTCTTTTGATATTGGAGGATTGTATCTTCCTCTTGGAGGTTTATCCCTCCCTTTACATTTGGAAGTTGTAGCTACCTTTGGAAGTCATTACTTCCTTTGAACAATAACTATTGATTATTTCTCATATATTGTGCATGGTGTATTGTGGTGTATTGGTGTAACTCTT